>JABUQX010002343.1:0-2500 GCA_015478945.1 Trachelipus rathkii | reverse complement strand
CAGACTGATGCGCCTAGAGATGTTTGCATTTTAAAAAATACCCTCAAGTTGATTAACAACGTATACAGGAAAATTTGTTTTCGGTGGATACTATGGTGATCGGTTCCTGTGAAGATCTGAACCACTTCGTTTACTAACTTAGTCTTTAGATATAAAAAAACATTCGAAGGGTCAAGATATTTGATCAGAAGGGCCAGGAATATTTGAAATCGAGAGTACATCTGTATTTTGTGATGAGTGAACGGGGTTAATACTAATAAAGCTGGATTCACTCACACTAATCTGTGTAGGGTTCACAGAGAAGAGATCCAATTCACTCGTACAACAGTCTGGGCTGGAGGGATGGAGGAAATGCATCTTGCTGGTACATGCACCGAACGTATAATGAGGAGAGAATTGTTTAAACATTTCTTATATACAAAATAGTTACAGGCTGTCACTGTTTATGTAAAATAATTGCCGTTCATCATCGTTATTAAAGGGTAAACACATCAATACACTTTTTCTTTAGTGGGCCTTTCCTATTCCTCTTTATAGGTTTTTTACGACGACCTACACCTTGACCAGTCATCTTACGACGTATTTTTCGTTTAACATCATCTAACATTTCATCAGAAGCATCGGCTAGTCGTCGTTTTACAGCTGTTCGAGGATCGACACCTCCCATAATATCCTGGAAAGTATCTATACCTGTCCTAGCTGCTTTTTTAGCAAGATATTTACCTCCTGATTTAAACAAAGGGATGGCCCGTCTGAACAACGACGCAAAAAATCCACCTAAACCATACCCCCTCTGCATTCTTGATCCCCTGAAGACTCGTTCTCTTTCCATTATTATTATTTATCGGAGCTTCCTTCTATATTGTACTTTACCACACTGCGTGTTCCCAGTCGTGAATGGGTAGGGGATTACCTTTCTACATCTTCTTATTATAAATACGAATCGAACCAGTTGGGTCTTACTCAGACGGTACAGTAGTGAACATTAGAACTTATAACTCTTTTACTCTTTAGGAAAATGAACTACTCTTAACAAAGAGGCTTTAGTATTCCCTACGTACTGATGGTCTATAATATCTGTATAAACATAGGCCCTACCAGGATCTTGAAACATCTTAGAAGGCATGCTTACAAAATGTAATGAACTCTCGCGTGTCATTTTTCTTGTGACAACTCTTTCCATCGTTGGTATATAACGCGTTAGATCCTTTAGAGATGGTTTGATATTATTTCTCGATATTTTGTTTACATATGAGTAATGACAATTACGAAACCAGGTTGAAGGGCTGAAAATAAATAAACTTATATCGTTCAGGTTCACATGAGTGTGAGATTTTAAGGTGATTAACACGTTATCCTCGTTAACGGATTTATTAACAAGAAACACTAAATCTTTACATAACTGACTTGCTTCAAATTTTTTGTTTAAGTCTATGAACACATCGGTAACCGATTTATAGAAACCGCGGTTTATTAAATATCTTTCAAAGACATATTCTTTGTTGCCTCGTTTGATGACTGCCATATCAGCTTTAATTTTTAATACATTTTTAACACTATCAACATTTCTAAATATCGTAAACGCCAAATATGATTCAGGCCTATTCTCTATATCGGCGTCGAGAATTATTTCACTTAATCCTGCTTCATACATTTTCGATCAAAGTATATAGGTTTCAATAAAATTTGAGTTTTTGTTTTTGATTTTAGGGTCTTGCGATAATTTAAATTAAGGGGCAGGGATGTATAAAGAATTTTTTCCCAATAGAAGCCGCATGAGGGCAGCCTTAAATAGAAATGATCTTCACTCTCCATGTTCCCACCGTAAACTGATCAGTGTTTCTTAATATCGCTAGCATTTATATAACTGTTAAACTTCATTGGGTAACCTACCCATTTGACAAGATACTGTCTATTTTTACCTTTCCCTTTAGATCCTACTATTTTTTTTTTATACTCATGACTCTTAGGATCAAATTGTATTTTCTGTATTTCTTGTTCATACCAGAAGCCTCCTTTTATTGTTTTCCTCGTCTAAATCCTACCTAAGGATAGTATAATTTTAATATGTCTCTAGGGAATTCTCTGATAGTATCTACTTTAAAAACCTCTCTCGACCATCCAGCTTCATACCCTTTTCTGAAATTTTCATCAGTTCTGGATACTCTTACATAGTCTCCTACTTTAATACCTGTGTTATCTTTTGTTTTTCCCTTTGGGTTGATAGGTACAAAGGGTTTTGTCTTTACCATCTCTATAGGGGTATTCTTAAGTGTTGATGGACCGATTATAAGGAGTAAGCCAAGTCTGTAGTATATCTATATATTTAAATTGTATTCATCTTCGTGAAATACCTATGCATTCTTTTTTTATAGTTCTTTGTACTCTTTCAAACTATTGCGGCTTTATTAACTGAAAAATGTGTTGTTAATTACCCTGTTTCATACTCAGTAACTATTCTTGAAACTTTTTACTAAAAATTCATGTACCATCTCTCTTG
>JABUQX010002342.1:10000-19971 GCA_015478945.1 Trachelipus rathkii | reverse complement strand
ATGGCTAAGAAATCATCCTTCAACTCGTTTAATATATCCAACTATACTTATTTTATAATTTTCCGTTTGAAGGGTGGAGTATGGGCCTATGTAAATATAAACATTCTATAACACGTCTCGAGAATCTCGAATCTCCTAAACTTCGATGTTCTGTGGCTTAAAATCTTTTCTTCCTTCTACTTCCAATATTCTTATGCTTCTGCTACTGTTCTCCTAACAGAACATATTTTCATTGCCTTTTTTTGATTACCTTACTATTTCTCACGAGATTGTTATTATCTTCTCACCCAAATACTGAGGTCCTCTATTTAGGGGATTCAATGTACACAAAACTGAATTGTTTGGATTCCTTCGTACTGATTTAGTTGGAGGAAGCCAAATTATTCAGTATTCAACAATCTGGAGCAACTGATTAAAAAACCACACACCATTCCGGATCGTCCCAACCCGATCTTGAACACACTTGACCTATGTTTCACCACTAGTCCTTCTCTCTATAAATTATAACCTCCGCTCCTATCGGTAAATCTGACCACAAACCTATATCTCACTTAATTAATACTTTCTCTCCAACATCTCCATCCTGCCCTATGCGTTTTTTCTGGCACTGTGATCTGCCGATTGGGGGGCATTGCGTTGCTTCTTTCGCTAACTATAATTGAAGTGACCGCTTTGACTCTTAAGACGCTTCAGATTCTGCGATAAAGTGGGAACTGTAATTGTTTAATGGGATGGAGCAGGTTCATTCCTTCTTGGACTAAATTCTTTTTTTCTCCTCAAAAATTCAATGGTTCGATTCGTGCTTTGTTTCCGCGCCATTCAGGCTAGAGACAATGCTTATCGGGTGTGGAAAATTCTCGTTCTCTATCACTCTTGCCAATTTTTCATTCAGCTAGAAATCGTTGCAGGGATACTCTTCGACGGGGCAAAGCGACTTTCATTAAACGAAAATGCGTTCGCTGACCTCCTGGTTCTCCTACTTGACAAATCTCTCTGGCCTTTGCCAAAAACATCTCTAACAACTTCTGTAAATCATCCTTTCCCCCTCTTATCGCTCTGGTGATTCTGTTGTTAATACTCCAACTTAAAAGGCCAAGGCCAATCTCTTGGCCTCCTATTTTCCTCTTAATAAAATCAACCATGGACGATTCTGGTATTCCTCTTCCTCCTCCTACTCCTCTCAGGTGTCCTATGCCTTTACCTGTCATTTCATTTGATCGGGTGCATTGAGTCCTGAAATCTATGAACGTTAGGAAGGCGGGTGGCCCGGATTAGCATTCCTCTCCGAGTTTTTGAGGAAGTGTGCTTTCCGTGCTGACCCCACCCTCGTTCAGACTATATTCTCTACGTCTCAATACTAGCACTTCCTCAGTGTTGGAAGCGCGCATATGTCCAACCTAATCCGAAAAAAGGAATGCTGCTCTGATCCTTCTAACTATCGCCCTATAGCTTCTCACTTGTATTCTTTCTAAGATCTTTGAAACCTTCTCAATTCTCACTTCTTAGTTCATCTGGAATCTCTTTCCCTCTTTCTGATTACCAGTACGGCTTTCTGTGCTCGAGATTACTGGCGATATACTTTCCTATTTTAACAGATTTATGGTTTTCGCTCTTAGGAACTACGGGAAGACTTGTTGGTGGCGCTTGACATATCCAAAGCATTTGACCGGGTATGGCACGCGTCACTGCTCTCCAAGCTCCCCTCCTTTGGGTTTCCTTCTTCTCTTTGCTTACTTATGTCTAGCTTTCTTTCAAATCGCTCAATGTTGGCTGTTGTTGATGGGGCGACTTCTTCTTTTTTTGTCAATAGTGGGGTTCCTCAGGGTTCTGTTTTATCTCCTACTTTATTCCTGCTTTTCATCAATGATTTTCTCACCTGCACATCTAACTCTATCCACTCATATGTCGATGACTTGACCCTTCATTCTTCAACTCATTTCAATTCTGCTCCCTCTTTTACTTCTAGAATTGCCTCTCGTCTTAATCTTTCCGATTCTATTCTCGCTGATCTGGATAGAATTTCAGGGTTGGGTCGTCTCAAGCTTGTGAAATTTAATTCTTTAAAAACCCAACTTCTACAAATCTCTCTCGTCTCTCCTGTTGACAATATAAACATCCTTGGCCTTAACATAAACAAAAAAATTGTTTTGAAAACCTCAAATCACAGTGGTTGCTAGGGCGGCCTCAAAGAAACTGGGAGTTCTGTTTAGAGTGCGAGACTTTTTTTTCCTTACTTCTCAGTACGTGGCCACCTAAACAGGGTCTCAATTCCGCCCTTGTATGGAGTTACTGCTCTCATATCTGTGGGGGGCGGGGGCTCTGGTTTCATCCGGCTTTTGGATAGGGTCGAGTTAAAGGCCAAAAGACTTATAAACTGTCCTGTACTTTCTAGTTCACTTGACCCTTTATATTTTCGGCGCGATGTTGGTGCTTTATCCCTTTTCTATAGGTACTGTAGAGGCAAGTGCTCGAGGGAACTATCCACTCGCGTACCACCACCTTTACGACGCCCTCGTAGCACAAGGGGTGCTGTGTCGGCACATGAGTTTTGTGTTGATGTTAGTAACTCCAGACTGGTTCGCTGCGGTGCTTCTTTCTTTCCTGCCACACCTTCTTTTGTGGAATTCTCTTCCATCATCGCTGTTTCCTAAAACTCAATTTAATTTTCCCTCACTTTAAACGCCTGCGTCTGTGGCTCCATCTGCGTTAATTTGCGTTAGATTGGATTTTTGAGGCGTTTAACACCGCTCTTTGAGAATAGGGTTCTGCCGTGAGCGGCGGTGACAACTGTAAAAAAAATAAATAAATAAAAGGTTCTAATAAGAAATTCATTAAGCTAGCTGAAACCCCACAATAATGGCATCTCATACGGTAAACCACTTCTAGAATGCATTTAAATATCATAACCGAGGATCTTGCTCGCGTAACAAAAAAAAAAAAAGATTCACAAAAGTGGAAGCCGCATTATCAGCAACCCCTGCAACAGCACTGATAGTGACGATGGTGGCTTTTCAGCAAATAAACCTACTTGAAGATAAAGATTTGGATATGTTAGACTTTTGATAAGTTCATGGCCGAAATGCATTGACATCTCATTCACCTTCAAAGGAAATCACACCAAGGAATCCCATAAAAAAAAACTGAAGAGACAGTCATCAAGGAGCAAAGATAATTCAAATTTGCAAATTGTGAAAGAGGATATGAGGCTCTACGAAAACATGGAGATGCTGCCTACAGAAGGGAATCCTTTCATGTGGTGGCATGAAAATGGGTCAAGGTTTTCATTATTATCAGTGCTTGAAGGCAAATAATTATCAGCACCTCCTTCATCAGTCGAGAGAGAGAGCGTATTTATAGTGTAGGTAGGAAGGAATGTAAACACCCCCAAAAAGGAACAGGCTCTCGCCAGATACTAGTGAAAGCTTAATGTTTTTTGCATCACAATTTGTGAATTTTTGAATTTGAGTATTGAATGATATCTATCTAAAGGAGTATTTTATTATGTCATGTTTTGAGTAATAGCTTTTTTTTTATTTTTAACTTTTCGGTGATTAATTGAGGCCTCTTCTTCATTATTTTTATCTTTATATTGTAGCTAGTTAAAGAATTTCTTGTAAATTGTAATTCATGTTAAAACATAAAAGCTAGATAGCTAAACTTTGTTAATACCTACTTGAAAATGGATATGGAATATTTTTTAAATAAACACAAACATAAAAAAGTTATTAATATTATATTTTTGCAAGACTTTTCTAAATTCCTAAAAACCTTCCTAACAGTTTCATTAATTTTCTTCAGGACAATTCTGAATAAAAACAAAACCAATTGCCTTCTGAAATAAGTCCCAAGCTTTCGTCGCTACGGTGGCACATTTTTCAAGGAAATGACTTTATTTTAATAACGAAGCAAAAATTAAACTCAAATATTACAATTATTACAAATATAATAAAGTAAGATTTAAAACTTAAAATTTTAAAATATACGAAAAATAAATGTGAAGTTTATTTAGATTGTCTTTTTTCTTTTTTTTCTTCTATGTAAAAATATTTAGGTAATTGGACATTTCGTTATATTTTATATTGATGTCCGGTCTATGCTTTCTTATAAGAAGGGACTCCGCCAGCCTAAGATCCGAAAATTCCCTCTTTTTAATCAAAATTTTGAAGTAATTTACTATTTCATTATTGTGTAATTTTTTATGTTCCTCCTGCATATGATGGTGTATCTTACTTGGTTTGTACCTGTGCTGCAACATACGCTGCCGAAGGGTATTTACCTAAATATTTTTACATAGAAGAAAGAAAGGAAAAAAGACAATCTAAATTATCAACTTCACATTTTTTTTCCGTATATTTTAAATTTTAGTTTTATTCTTACTTATTATATTTGTAATAATTGTAATATTTTGAGTTTAATTTTTGCTTCGTTATTAAAATAAAGTCATTTCCTTGAAAATGTCCACCGTGAGCGGACGAAAGCTTGGATTATTTCAGAAGGCAATTGTTTTGTTTTATTCAAGAATTGTCCTGAAGAAAATTAATGAAACTGTTAGGAAGGTTTTTAGGAATTTAGAAAAGTCTTGCAAAAATTATATTAAGACAAATGCTGATTTATTATTTCTAATATTATATTTGCAATTACTATTCCTTAAAGGTACTATTTTAATTTATAAAATAAATATACTTGGGCACAACCAAATATGAAATATAAATGACTAAGTATTGTTTGTACAGGGAATGCAATCTTGATTTGCCTAGCAGTGCACAAATGTTCTATCTTATTACTGTGTATATTATATTATTTAAAGTATCGGTATCGGTATCGGCACCTAAAAAAATAGTATCGTATCGGTATCGGCCTCTTTTCTGGGTATCGGTACATCCCTAATATATATATATAACTTCTATATATATAATATATATATATATAATATATATATATATATATATATATATATATATAATATATATTATATATATTATATTATATTTATATTATATATATATATATAATATATATAATATTATATATATATATATAACTTTCTATATATATAATATATATATATATATATATATTATATATATATATATATATATATAATTATATATATATCTATATATCTAATATAATATTCATACAAATATGTAAAATTAGAATGTAGAAAAATTTAAAATGGGGGCCAGGCCTTTGAGTACTCAGCAATTATGGGATGAGAAAACCGGGTGCTTTAAAAACTATGCTTGAAGCGTTCTTTTTTGGGGACGTAGATGGCCTAGTGGTTAGAGCATCCGGTTATTGTTAACGCTGCGACGCGGTGTCCAATGTTCGAATCCCGCTGATGGAGAGTAAAATCTCCTGCGACTTATTCATTTAATGAATTCATTAAATGAATGAGTCACAGGAGATTTTACTCTCCATCAGCGGGATTCGAACATTGAACACCGCGTTGCAGCGTTAACAATAACCGGATGCTCTGACCACTAGGCCATCCACTTCCCATTAAATGAATGAGTCACAGGAGATTTTACTCAACATCAGCGGGATTCGAAAATTGGACACCGTTTCGCAGCGTTAACAATAACCGGAGGCTCTAACCACTAGGCCATCCACGTCCCCAATAAAGAACGCTTCAAGCGTAGTTTTTAAAGCACCCTGTTTTCTCATCCCATAATTGCTGAGTACTCAAAGGCCTGGCCCCTATTAAATGAATGAGTCACAGGAGATTTAAATGAATGAGTCAGGAGATTTAAATGAATGAGTCACAGGAGAGTAAAATTAAGTAAATTAGGTAAAATTAAGAGTGATAAGTTAAGTGAACAAGACAATAAGGATAAGTTTGTAAGAGCGCTCGCTAGTAAATCGGTTGAATGTGAACAAGTTGATTCTGAACAAATCTGGGGGCAAATGAAGGAAGCAATTGTTAGTAGTGCAAAGGAAGTATTGGATGTGCTAAAGTAGGAAGTAAGAATGTTAACTGTGAATGGTAGAATGAAAAGGTGATGAAAGCGGTTAAAGGTAAAAAAGAAGCGTGGTTGAATGTACTAAAAGCAAATGATGAAGTCTCAAAAGAAAGATGCTTGGAATTATATAAGGAGGAAAAAAGAAATACTAAAAGGTGCATACGTAGGAGAAAACAAGAGGTAAATGAACAGTTTGGAAGGAGGATGAATGGGGACATACAAGGGAATAGGAAGCTCTTCTGGAAGGAAGCGCGAAAGATTAAGAATGAGAATAAGGGAATCTGCTTAGAATAATGAATAGGGATGGTGCGTTTCTAACTGATGAAATGGATGTGAGGGGAGTGTGGAAAGAACACTTCGAAAATCAGCACAATATTAACAGTAATGAAGAGGTGATAGTGAATGTGTGTGGGTTTGATGGTGGAAGAAGGAATAGCGTATTTTGGGGATAAGGTATTAGTAAGGAGGAGGTAATGGGTAGACTGAGAAAGTTGAAGGGGGTATGGTTGCGGCCCACCTGGGCCAAGCGGATGAACCCTTTTCATTGACGATCATAACCATAGTGAGGGTCATCGCGGTCTCTATGAAGCTCTAGGGTGGATTTTCTGTCTGTTGACGAGTTCTCACTAATTAATGGTACAGAGGGGGCGGTAAGGCTGTGCTTTCCTTTCGACTTTTGTCATATTCTTCTACTGCTTTCTTTTCCGTTGCATGTACGCACCTTACCCCCAGTCTTGGGGAAAAGATCAAGATAAAGAAAGAAAGAAAGAATATATATATATATATATATATATATATATATATATATATATATATATATATATATATATATATATATATATATATATATATATATATATATATATATATATATATATATATTATATATAATTATATATATATATATATATATAATGTTAAAGAAAATGTTCAATTATGTGTTGGATGTTAAATCAGTGAAGGGGTTAGGAATGGTGGGTCAGAGTTTACTTTAGAACATGCGTTTAATTAGAGAACTACAAATGCTACTCTAAAACAAATGACATTTTTGTAATCAGTGGACAATTTTAGTTCAGGAAATGTAATAACAAAAATAGAGATGTCTTAAAATTAGATTTTCATATTTTTAATAATAATTAAAAAAACTACCTTTTAACTTGCTTTATTCCCTATTAAGAGGGTAACACGAGGGGACCACAGGAAATTGAACTTTAAGGCCGGCTATCCCAAACCAGCGCCACCAACATTTTTAATAATGTAAATAAATACATTACGTGAGTACGACAACTGCAATAGAAGGAGCGCCAGAGTTGCCAAAAATTGATTTTTTTAATTTTTTTTTTAACTAAACGAATACCCCAGAGTAAACTGGAAAGATGGAACGAATCGGGTCTCTCGGCCTTATCGAGAGACGACGGGGGGACTTCTTCCCCCTCTGTCCCACCGTCTGCTCGAGCCCCCTAAAAAAAATTAACATTTTCTCCATAGGATGTTAAAGAACAATTTTTTGCAACTCTGGCGCTTCTTCCATTGCAGAAACGGAAATGGATCAGTTGTCGTACTCTCGTAATGTATTTATTTACATTATTAAATATAGGAAAACTTATTTTAAGACTTTTCTATTTTTTTATTACATTTCCTAAACTAAAATTGTCCACTGATTACAAAAATGTCATTTGTTTTAGTGTAGGATTTGTAGTTATCTAATTACACGCCTGTCCTAAAGTAAAGTCTTACCATATGATTATCGCATCATTATGTTGTTTTATGTAAAATTAAGTTAATGGGGGCTTGGATGGAGAGGAAGGTGATACGGAAGGAAGTGGGTACAATTAAGAGAAAAGGGTTAAGTAAACAAGGTAATTTAAGAGCGCTTGCAAATAAATCATTTGAATGTGAACAAGTTGAAACTGAACAAATCTGGAAGCAAATGAAGGAAGCGGTTGTTAGTAGTGCAAAAGAAGTATGTGGATGTGCTAAAGTAGGAAGCAAGAATGTTAACAGTGAGTGGTGGAATGAAGAAGTGATGCAAGTCGTTAAAAATAAAAAAGAAGCGTGATTGAATGTACTAAAACCCAATATGATGTTTCAAAAGAAAGATGTTTGGAATTATATAAGGAGGAAAAAAGGAATACTAAAAGATGGATACGTAGGAGGAAAAAAGAGGTAAGGAACAGTTTGGAAGGATGATGAATGGGGACTTACAAGGGAATAGGAAGCTCTTTTGGAAGGAAGCGCGAAAAGTTAAGAATGAGAATAAGGGGAATATTCTTAGAATAATGAATAAGGATGGTGCTTTCGTAACTGATGAAATGGATGTTAGGAGAGTGGAGGGAACGCTTCGAAAATCTGCATAACATTGGCAGTAGTGAAGAGTCTATCTTAAATATAATAGTCCTTGTGGTGGAAGAAATATCAGAAATATCTATTATTATTGAACGTAGAACCACTATTTGCTCTTGCTTTTGTGTTATATACTTCGTCTTCTACGGGCCAAAGCCAATACACATTTGAATCTTTATTAGCTCGTTTCATGTATTTGATAATATAAGTATCTTCATTGACTTTCCTAATAACTTGTCCTAAACTCCACTCTTCATCCCATCCTGTTGCAACTAGTTCATTTTCTGGCATACTTTCCAATGATAATGAAGTTTCTTGTACTGATTTTTCTACGGTATCCGATATTCTGAATCACTTATGACGGCTCTAATATCATCGATTGTAGCTGTCACTTCTTTGGATTTCTGGTCATACAAGACTTTCAAATTGCTTAATAATGTAGCTTGAGACAAACCTCTCTGTTTAAAGAGAGGATGATTAGCTTTAAGGCTTTTAAAGTCGAATTTTGCTATTTTTACTAGCATACCAAGTACTTTCTTTTTCTTTTGGATTCACTTTCTTCATAATCTTTTGTATTCCTTCATATGTAGTTGGAACTATACCATACTTCACTTGCTGATCTTCTTTTAGCTTCAGCAACTTTGTTTTGTAAGCCAATTAAGAATTAAATCTGTCGATATTATCTTAATGCTGTTTGCACGAATTTCTTTTTGTGATGTATTCCACAGAATTTTTTTAACTCTTCGTTTTTTTTTCATTTTCTTTAACTCTGGCTTTTCCATTGACTATCATTAATAATAAATCTTTGGAATGTGCAATAACTATTTTTTTCTGATACAGCTGTGAAACCATGTACACCAGCATGCTTAAGACGGTTGTCAACTTCTCCAAATACTTTCTCAGAGGATATATTGTGAGTTGGAGCACTTTCAAGCATATGTTCTGGAATTTGTTCCTGTATTGGAAACCGATGTGTTACTGAATTTCCAAATCCAAACGCTCCGCCTCGTTGTCTGGCAAAAGCTATAGCACATTTGCTTAACATTTTCAGACAAACGTTTTTAGTAAGTTCCAAATCAGTTTCTTCTAACTCACTTTGAATGGCTGTCATCCATTCTTTTGGGTATACATGGATGGAAAATTTGTCTTTCAAAGTTGGCATAGCTGGACTTGTGATTTGGCAAAGGTCAACTGAAGAACTTATCATGTCATCGTACAGCTTTGGAAAAATATCAAGCAGAGTAATGTATGTGCTACGTTTGTCAAGCACTAATCTAAGATATGGTTCTGTTAGATGTATGCCAATAAGTGCTATGGGCAACAAGAAAAACTTAAAGAAATCATTATGCATAAAAGAATACACTACACATGCCAATTGGTTTCTAACATCCATTTCATCCAAATATGTGCAAACATCATGCCAATGATACAAAGCCACTGCAGCACATGCTGGTAATCTTCCAAACCTACGATCTTTAAGAGCAAAAGCTAAGTTGTTTTTTCCTTTCTTTTCAACAAATTCTGTAAACTGGAAATATCTATTCCAAGGCTTTTGGGAATGTTCTGGTCCAATAAGTTTCAGAAGCGCATGAATTCCTTCTATCACAGCTACATACTCTGCACCATCTGATGATATGCAAGCTCCTTGCAAGATATGCAAGCTCC
>JABUQX010002342.1:2500-5000 GCA_015478945.1 Trachelipus rathkii | reverse complement strand
TCCTGTAAGATAGCTAAGAACCCCCACCTCACCCTACCTCCCGGTCAGTCTAAAATTTTACATGTTGTTTAAGCAAGATCTTGAGCTGTCTTCATCTGATATACAAATGGACCTTTTCAGATAATATTTTACTTCAAATAATTCATGATCAATTCCAAAACCTACCTTCTTTCTTCTTATTTTTTAGGAGTTTTGAAGAAGCACTCACACAAATTATTTTATATATATCAACACATAAAATAATAAATATATATATATATTATATATATATATATTATATATATATTAATATAATATATATATATATATATAGTATATATATATTATATATATATTATATAAATGAAGAGGTTACCATCCCCATTATTGTTGGTTCCATTATGGATTTGGTTGCTTTTAATAGTTTTTCGATTCCTATTAAATGGATCAACGTTTTTGTAGATTATATAAGCATTATATTTAGAGAGGTGTAGGGATATTTCTTAACTTTGGGAATTGGATGTGCAGTGTAACTTCGTAGTGGGGGTATGGTAGGCGCAGGATCTTGTCGTTGAGAGTACTGGACGGTACTGGAGGGTGTTGTGGGAGTGCGGTGTGGAGGTCCTCAGTATATAATTTATTTGTTGAAAGATTCCTATATAATAATTAGATTGTATTGTGAGAATTGGCAACGCATACCTTAGATTAAGCGAGCCATTCAACATCCTCAATCTACAACTTAGAAGTATGATATACGATTGTGCTTATATTAATGTTATACTTCTAATATCTGAATTATACTGGCTCATATGCATATTCAGTCTGACGCATATGGAACCAAGCAATATTATATACTTCAGAGTCCTAAAGCAGATCTTCAGATTTAATGTGGCCCATACTTTGGTCTACACCTGGACTGCAGCACCTTCTTTGACAGTGTATACTGAATAGGGTAGGTGTATAATACATACGTTAATTAACCAGCACCCAACGTTTTATAAAAAGAGTAAGAACCTCAAAAGTCTTTTCTTATTCTTCTAGGTGCGAGTCTATGGGTAGAAATTTGGTTTCTTCGTGCAGGTGTTGTTGTGGTGCTGTTGATGTGCATCCTGTTATGATCCTTAAAGCTTTGTTTTGTGTCATTTGAAGTTTTTGTTATTTTTAGTCAGTAGTGAATGCCAGGTTGGAGAAGCGTAGTTTAGAGTCAGTCAAATGTATTGTTTGTATAAAGTGGTGGATGTTTGATTATTTTTGTGAAGTCTGTGCCAGCAATGGTTCTTAATATGTTCAGTTTCTTGTTAGCTGATGAAATTGTTGTCTGTGTTTTGTGAAGGTGAGATGTGTGTCAAATGTTACTACAAGGATTTTGGGAGTTTTGTTAGAGGGTATAGCCAGTGTTGCTTAGTAGACTACGTGGGTGTGGGATGGAACCAAATTGGTGGTCGGTGGTAATCTAATGTAATTGGCACGATTTGTTAATTAGGCTGGACATTCTGTTTTCTCGCTAGCCCGGTTTGAAAGTTTGGTTTGATGCGTTGTTGTGGTCGGTTTTGTGGCCATGTTTTTATATATAATATAATATATATATAATATATAAATATATATATATATATATATATATATTATATATATATATATTATATATAATATATATAGTATATATATATATATATATATATATATATATATATATCTGAAATCTTACGCTTTTCCTATTGGAGTAAACATTCCACACTTGTCATATTATTTCTTGGGAGAACCTTGTTAAATCAGCTGAATTTAGAGCCTGTTTTTTATCACTGCAAGTTCCAAGCAAGAAGAACACGACTTCTTATTAAATAATAATAATAATAATATAATAATAATAATATAAATAATAATAATATTAATAATAATAATAAATAATAAAAAATTAATAATAATAATAATTTCCATTTATAATTTTTTCATAATAATAATCTAGATAATAATAATAATAATAATATAATAATAATATAAATACTTGCCATCCTTTTCATAAATTCGTGGGGAAGAAGGTAGCATCATAGATTAAGCTGGAAATTTTCGATAGTGAAACAGCTTCATTTAGCTGTCCCTGACAAATTATATTATATTATTATTAATAAATTATATTAATTAAATTAAAATAAAAAAAATTTAATATAAATAAATAATAATAAGTATAACCTATATATATATATATATTAGTTAATATATATTATATTATATATATATATATATAATATATTATATATATATTATATATTTGTATATATTCTTTATTTCTTATCACACGATTATTATTATTATAAATTTATCTTAAATATAATTCTTTAATTAATCAAATTAAATATTATAATTTTCTGTCATATTAGAAATGGAAATTATTTTTGAAAGGAGTCGGGAGTCCGGATATTTTATGTCGACTCCCATCCCATCAATTGACTCATCTCAAAATTATAAATTTCACTGATAAATATTGTTGAAAATTCACATTAACGCCAATTTATAATTTGTAATT
>JABUQX010002341.1:0-20938 GCA_015478945.1 Trachelipus rathkii | reverse complement strand
TTGATATATACGAAATATTAATTATGCAAGTATACAAATATTAATTTAATATCTGATCACGTGACGTTAGGTAGGGGGGGGGTGAGGGGGTAGGGGCAAGGAGGAAACGTAGAAGAAAAAATTAGAAATAAAATAAATAAAAATAATATCAAACAAAATCTACAAATATGAATATTTTTTTTAAAATAAAAATAAAAAAAAATCTAACTAAATATGTCCATACTTATAACCTTATGAACTGGATAAATAGTTTATTCATTATGAATTTGAAAAAACATAGCAAATAAAAATACACTTTTAAGTAATATCCTCCACGTCATCAGTTGAAAGTGAAAGAATAATATTTAAGAACTTAAAGAGGAATAAATATATATCTGATAGTTTCAACCAAGAGCTAATTAAGGTATTCTCACTTGACAACCATGGAGACCATCTGCTCAGGTATCTGGCTACACCACTTTTACCTTAGAACTTATGTCAAATGAATCTCTTGGATTATTGATGGGTGCGTGTACGAGAATCTGGAGATCAAGTATTCATTTTATATTATATGTCTTAATATGTAGATAGATTGAGTTTGACCTATATTAAAGAGCTAAAGTTAGCAATAGTTATTACTTTTAATATTACCAGTATATATGGAAAGTGAAAAACTAATCTGATTATTATTTATGTAAAAATTTATAGAGCTGTATCTTTTTGATTTGTTTTTGATTTGTATATGCATGTATTCTTTTTATTTAAAAAAATTTAATCGGTTTTTGCATATCCTTGCATTTGTGAGATATTGTGTTAACAAGAGAATATTGTAATTAACATATTAAATTTATGATTTTTGAGCCACATAAATTTACACAAGAGTAGGGTCTAATCATAATCAAAATTATATTTGAGAGGAATTCTTTAAGAGGGTATATTATATTATATAAATAATAAGTAATTAAATTCAATATAACTTGCATTAATTTAAGACTTTGTGCTTCATCTAAATGAATTAAACTGTGTTAAAGCCTCTCAGAAGTAATATAATAAAATTATATTTCAATAATATTAGATAGAATAATCAACTTATATACGGACGATAAGAGGTAAAATAGCCGAAAGCTTCCTCTATTACGAAATTATGAATTATTAATATACGGATACGTAGTAATGTTTATTTTTCACTTTAATAAGAATATATTTGAAACCATTATTAAATATTAAAATATTTTTAAACAGATTTTTGACAGTCATTAAATGAAATTTTCGTATATTAGTATCATACGCGTGAAATAAAATAACAGCTATTTGAGGTAAATTATAGTAATATAAGTAAAAAATTTAATGATTATAATTATGTTTATAGATAAAATAATGAGCTAAGTTCATCAGATAAAAAAGATGCTTTTAAAAGAAATTTTGTCATTACTATTATATTAGTGTATTAATAAATAAACTAATATATCTATATAATATGAGTTTCCACAGATTAAGGTTTTGCTCTCTCTCTCTCACTCACCTACTTTCCTATCTATTTATCACTCTCTTATATATATATATATATATCTATATATATATCTCTTATTCGTAATTATATATATATATTGAATTATGAAAAAAGGAGAGAAACAAATCTCAATGATATGATACATGTCTTGATAGAAATATGTTAAACATATAATACAACTAATGAATAAAAACAATATTATATGGGACACAATGAATGTAATAGAAGGAATTGGTTTTAGTTATTGTAAACATACCTACGATGGTAAGTAACTTCCCTTCGTAGACGATCTACTGTGGGGCTATCGTCCCTTGATATTCCTCATACAAGCTCCAAACAATAAGTCTGCATCATACTTGATATCCCACTTTGCCCTAGTTACGTCCTTCCATGATCTTTAGATCTTATTAATGGAAGCGTTCACCCTGCTCATCCCTTAAAATCGCCTAGGTTATCCGGAAATTTTCTTAGGTGAGAAGGTAAGTAGTGCAACTTTAATACTCATTCTACAATCCATGAGAATGAAAAACTGTCTAGCAGTCCTGTACAATGTTGCGTGGTTCATCGCTTTCCCTGTTCCCCAGAAAATTCTGGCTACATCTGAAAAAGCATTCCACGCTCTTGCCTCCAACACAGCCATTGTTGTAGCAAAGGCAGCCATCATGGAGGAGTGTCGTATTTGTGGGCCACTCCAAATATCCCAGCTTTTTTCTTCTCGTCACTCCGACCAGGAAACGTTGAGCATATATGCGGAAGCATTCACTATTCATGGTCCGCAAGGGGCCTTTCACAACATGTTTTCATCAAATCAAGTTTTATGTGTAGTGGAGTAAGATGAATGTTTTCCTCCCTGTACAAGTGGTTTCACGTACGATGTTCCTGTAACCTGGCGTCAAGGTTTCCCTCGGTTGGCATTCTCTTTTGGTCCAGTGATCCTTTGCCGAACGGCTGTCCCAATAGCACAAAGCAGGGTACTGGTGAAAACCTGCTTGCTGACCGAGCAAAATGTTACCCATTTTGAGGTTGACGCATATTTACCATCCCATGTACTGATATTGTGGCCTCTCCAAACTGTCTTGATTGTTTGCAAATACTCTCCTCTCATCCGTACCCGAGTACCCTATCTGGAACCGAAGCATTACCTGTTGCCGTTGTGTTAAAACACACACTAAACTGCTCTTGGAAGTGTCAATAAATAGTCGCCACTCACCTGCATCGTAATGCTGGGAGTTCATACTGTCTGTTATGTTAGTAGTAGGCCTGCAACTTCAGTGCAATACACAAGGTTACCATCTGAACTGGAAGAGCCTCCGTAGCTCTGCTTCTCTGTTACGAACATAAAATGTTACTCTTGTGCCATGGTCGAGTAGTCATTTTTCATGCAACCTCGAAGCCAACAAGCTCAGGACAACTTCGGCAAATCCAACTCTAATACAAAATCGTTCAGTTCACCCTGGGTGGACAATGACTGACCCATCCGACTGTATTCAGATGGATGATAGACATCATCCAGGTCATGGGCATCCATACATGTAGACGTACTAAAGTTACCACATGCTTCCCGAATATCGACCGCAGTAAACTTGCTGCTACTGTAGATATATGCGCAAGGTAACGTCTATACAGCCTACGTAGTGCGCACATGAATTTGTCATTCCTAGGGAATATTTAAAAATAGGGATCATTGATTGCACGAAAACGGGATGTGATACAACAAATCCGAGAATATATATGAATTAAGCACCTCCGAATTACTATAATATTTGGCTACAAAAGTCCTCCCAAGAAAAATTTCACCTTTTTGTTGGACCAGTGTAAGTTTTCCTTATTTTTTCCCTAAATGGATGACCGAACTTTGAAATAACTATTCGGCCGAAAAGCGAAGTGAGTATTCGGCCGAAATACTTTTAGCCGAATATTCGGTATTCGGCTTTTTTCACTATTCGGCACATCTATATATACTATATATACTATATATATATTATATAGTATATATATATAATATATATATAATATATATACTATATATATATATACTATCTCTATATATATATATATATCTCTATTTACTATCTATATATATCTTACTATATTCATATATCATATATTATATTATATCTATATCTATACCACTTCATCTAATTCATCGGATATCGTACTGCATGTATCTTATGCTAATTTCGATCAAACGTCGATTCATAGAGTACGGTTATCTATCCTTAATCATTTTCTGCACTCTTCATAGTCTACCTTTCTTATTATTTCTATCCTCATTCCACGCATAAGTAATTCTTTTATTCTATATTGGGTTGTCACCCGCCTCTATGGTGACGATATGAGAGGTTTCGAGTATTTTTATCTATCCAATTTTAACAAAACTTTATACATTTCAAAATCTTTAACTCTTAACATCTTGACTAATAATAGAATGATTTCTGATTGGTACTTATTAGATCAGGATTTTTTGATTTTTTTTTTTTATTTATGAAAGTATTTATTCATATATTAAATATAAATTAAGAATTCAGGAAACATCAAATACCATATAAATAACAGATATAGAGTATAATATTCGCTAAAATATCATATTATTTTTATATTAATTTATTATTTTATTTATTTAATTTATTAATATTATTAGAATAAAATTAATTATCATTGATTTCTCCTTTTTATTATCCAATCCCCTTTAATTTATTAAGCAAATAATCATGTGAATCTTTGAGGAATGGAGATTTTGACGGAATATATATATTCCATTGCCTGCTCTTTAGTTTTTGTTTACTGTTGACTAAACTTTGAGAATTTGGAAATAAAATTGTGATATATATATATATAGCGCTCTACAAATTGAATATTAATAGTATATATATATATAATATATAATTAAATATATAATATATAATATATATATATATATATATATATATATTAAATATTATATATATATATTAAATATAATATAAATATATTAATTATAATATAAATATAAATAATATATATAAATATATTATTAATATATATATTAATATATATTGAATATTATATATATATATACTATATATATATAATAAATTACTATTACTTTTTGAATACAAGGGAATAAAAATATAATCTAAAATATTCATTAATATCTTCTTATAAAATTAAAAAAGTTATTTTAATAATGTATAAAAATAAATCCGTGTATACTCACTTATTCATAACTAGCTAATATACTGAGAATATGATATTATAATCTTTTTAACTCCACGTTTATATATTATATGACTATTACTATACATATGTGCATTAATAAATATATATATATTATTATTATATATATGTAACATTAATAAAATAAAATTGAAATAAGTTAAAATATATATAAATTAGTTGAAAAAATTTTAAAATTTCAAACATTAAAATATATATAACCTTGTGATATTTAAAATTTATTTTACAAAAAGAATATTATTGAGATATTTGGATAAGAAGAATTCAACATCTTTGATTTTAATCGAAAGTACCTTATTCAACTAAATTGACCTGTATTTAAAGTTCCTCTAAAAAAATATATAGTATAAACTAGGAATTATACCAATATATACTGACAAATTTCCACCCCTAATATATATATATACACCCTTCATGTCTTCACAATTTTCTTTTGGTTATCATTATATATATTTATGCACATTATATAGTACCTCATGGAAAATAAACATTATAATTTAAATATATTTTATTATTTTAAAAAATAGCTCACTGAATTATGAAAATATACTAGTAGATTATACCTTATATAATAATAAGTTCATATATTTATAAGTTCTATCATATGTTTCCAATTACAGTTTTATAATATGGGTGAATATTATTTGCATATAATGTATGAATACAGTCAAAATGGAATACTTACATATAGGTAGTCATATAAACTGGAATATTATATTTTATATCAAACCTCACAGTCACCTTAATTTTATTTTATTAAACCTATCTTTTGCCTTCCCGAACCATTTCGGGCCTGTTTAAGCAATGCCTTTGTTACCTCTTTTCAACGCAACTCGTCATAGCACTTTGAATTTCTTTTGCTGACTGAAATCGTCGCCCTTTTTGACGCAGACCTACCTTTCATTTGCCGAATGAAAAAGCATGTACTAATCCAATCAGCATATATGGACGTCCTATAATCCGCGTGATTAAGGTAAGTGATAGATCCCTTGTAGTAAGTCAGCAGAGGTGAGCTACCTCTGGAGAGAGATCTTCTTTGGTATGCTCTGTTTGTCAAGATGTTCAATTGATCACGACAGCGTTTTTGCGCAGATGAGATACGCACGGTGACATTGAGAGTCATTCAATAGCAAACTTCACTACATACATATATTCAACTTCTTTATATTCGACATAACCAGCGATCTTCACGCCCTCTTTTTTATAGATGGTGTACTTAATTTAGTACTCTGTTAACTCAGGTAGTATTTTATTATTGAGTCACATATAATATTATATTCATATCACATATACATACCTATTTCCATTTATTTATATCTATGGGAGATAATATAGTTTTCTATAATTAAACTGTTATTTCACGTATAATTATGTATCGATAAGTAATTATTAATGTTTTGTCTATTTCAAATTAATGAACTTCAAATATTCTTATAAATTAGATTAATATATTCACATTTACCTGTACAATACTCATTATAACGTCTAAATACGTAACATGTGCACTAAAATTAATCAGAAGCATAGCTCTAGAGCATTGTAACAACAATAGAATATATTTGAGAATAAGCTTAAATAATAGTTCTCAGTACTTCAGAGTACATCCAAACGACATGCAAGTACTGAATAAATATTTTCCCTCATTCATCCCTATTTAATCGTACTATTACAATGTCTGGGCGCAGTGAGCACTGCCTCCTAATCTGCTCTTTGTATACTACATATCAACACGCTTAATTATACTAATTATTTTTATTGTAATTTAGTAATTAATTTAGATATAGTAAACTATTTCATGGATATGTATTATTTCTATGATATTATTGAGAGTAATTTTCAGACAATTCAATAATCATATAATTAGTTATCTGTATTCAAGATAATTATATATAGTTAGGCATTTTATTATATTATAATTTAAATTTTACATTTTAATTTAATTATATATAATATATATTAATTATTTAATTATAAATTATATAAATTAATTATTTATTATAATATATTAATTATATTTTCATTTACAAATTATTAATTTTATTAAATTATATTATTTCAATATTTATATAAATAAAGTCTTATAAATATTTTCAAAAATATTTGAAATTCGCTTAAAATAATTGGGGTATGTTCGGGAAGAGCTTTCAAGAACTCTCCATCATCAGTTCGAGCATCATCGGATGTGTCCATCTCTTCTCTACGTTCTCTATCATCTATATCTATTCATATCTATCTTCTATATATAATTGTAAATATAGGAAATCGATGGTTCAATTTATACTTCATTGGCAACATTACTGTGGTAAGTCATAACTTCAAGGTTCTTCCCACATAATTATCAAGTCTAATGAATGCTCGTTCGAAATAGTCCTGTTTTGCTAAAAATTACTATCGTTATCCTCTCCGCTTCTAATCATTTTTTTATATTACCGCTCTTAATCTTGAGAGAAAGTAAAAAAAAGCGGCTTAAATCACATTTTAATAATATTTTCTTTTTTTTCTCATATTTTAGGAAAAAAATTCAAATGGTTTTTAAATTATAGATATTTCATTAACAGTATGATTCAGAATATTAAATTATATATAATAATATATATTGATATATAGATATCATTGGTGCTAATTAATAAATAATTACATCGATCTACATTTCTATCACATATATATAACAAATATTATTTTAATAAAATAATTCTTAATTAAAAAAAAAAAAATTAGTAAAATATAAGCAAATATTTAATATAATATATTAATATGTATATATATTATATTAATATATATATTATTATATATATTATAATATAATATTAATATATAATATAATATATTATAATATATATATTAATATATATATATTATATAATTAAAAATATTATATATATATATATATAAAATATTAGTTATATTATACATTCCGCAATAGTTCTATAAAATATTTTTAACAACTGGTTTTGTACAATGATTCTGAAACAGTTTGTATATAAATATAAACAAATCAAAATAATAAATAGAGGTTATACTCTTAATTTGAAAAAATAGTAAGTTCGATTAACACTATTATTGCTAGGAATTATCACAAGTATAACAATAATTTAATATATATATATATAATTAATAATTATATATATTATATTATATATAATATAATTAATATATATAATATATGATATTATTATATATATATATTATATAATATATATATAATTAATATAATATATATATATATATATAATATATATTTATTATAATATATATTATATATATAATATATATATATATATATATAAATATATAATTTAAAATAATAAAATATAATAATATAAAATATTTAATTAAAATATATACATATATATATATATATAATATATTATATATAATCAGTAAGCTTGGACTAGTATGCCGCCTAATAGCGGCCATATGGCGCAACTATTCTAACATTTTCGTCAGGCTGCACAAAGGCGTAAATATAGGCGCAAAAAAAACTAATTTATTATTTAATATAGAGGAGATCTTTGGCACTATTTATGCAGAAAAAGTAACTTCATTTGCGTCAACAGATTTCGAATACTTATATTATGTTGACAAATACTTTCTTACAAATTTAACATTGAATTAAAAACAGAAGTAATACTTAATTTTTTAATTTTTATTAAACTTCCATAGAAATTGTTTTTAAGAACTTTTAGAAAACTAGTTTTTGTTATCTTCTTCTCCTTGAATTCATTCATTATATTCTGAATACTATTATAGTGAGATTTAATATAATACTTATATAATATAAATATATTATTATTATATTTTTTAAAATTAAACAGCATGATAACAGTAAGAAGAAGTAAAGAGATTGTATGAGTAAATTTATGTACGTGAGAGAATGTTAAAGATTTCGAGAGCTGTTTTCAGTTATGAGGAAAAAAATATATGAATCACAGGTAAAAGAGGTTTGTAATACTGTTAAGGAATGTATGAGAGTTAAGTTAGGAATGAATCAGTTAGAATATAAGAACTGAACTAAGGAAGGAGGGGTGGGGGGACTTATGGATAAAAGACTTAGAACACTATATTAGGTTCTGTGGGGATAAGATAAATAATTGCATTTTATTCGTTTAGAAAAGAAAAGTTATTCTTGATTCTCTTTGAAAAAAAAAACTAAAAAGAGAGAGAGAAGATGTATGAGAAAAGTAGAGATGAAAAGAAGAGATAGAATGAAGAGTAGAAGTATGAGAGAGAGTAAGAGAGGAGAGAGAAGGTTAGTTCAGTGGGCAGAAAGAGAGAGACTGAAGAGATCTAGTAAAGAGCAGGAGAGTTGATTAGATGAGAGACAGAGAAGTATACATGATCACATATGAGTAGAGATATAGAGTAAGAGAGAGATGAAGAGAGAGAGAGAGAGATGAAGTAGTAAGAGAGAAGTAAGAGATGAAAAGAGATAGATGAGAGTAAGAGAGAATATTATCCAGGTATAGATTATTTATATATTGTATTATTAATAAATATTTGATAATAATAATAATCTATATATATATATTATATAATATATATAGTATATATATTTATATATATATATATATATATATATATATAATATTATATATATACTATATATATACTTTAATAACTTTATAATTTAAAATAAAATATTTATAATAATAAATATATATAAAATATCAAACTTATTTGTAGGATAATCAGTGTAAGTAAATCATATACGACTATTTTATAAAAGTATAAAATATTAATTTTGAGAAAGGCATAAATAAAATATAGGTACTTGATAATTAATAATATAAATTATTATTAATTTAAAAATAATAATAAGTTATAATTAGTAATTATAGTACATAGTATTTGATATATTTAGAATATAATATAATTTCTAAGTTAATATTTATTTAGTATATATCATTATAAACTACTGATACCAAGTCCTACAATATAACTTATATAGGAGTGTTGTCTAAAACATTTCTAACGTATTATATATATATATAACACAATTCACTGATTATATATTGAAAGGCCTCTTTATTTTAGAATATTATTTTAATAAATATTATAAATAAAAATTTAAATTATTAAAATAATAATAATATATATATATATTATATATATAGTATATATATATTAATATTAATATATATATATATATATATAATATATATATATATATTATTATATATATATATAAATATATATATATATAATACTATTATTATAATAATATATATATAATATATAATTAATTAATTATATTATATAATAAATATATAATGGAATTTATATATATATATTATATAATTATAATATAATTAATAATTAATAATAATTATAAATAAAAAATTAAGATGGTTTTAGTTAGAAGGAAAATAATATAACAGCGTCCCGGCCTGGCCGTTCTCGAAGACGGTTTGAGATTTCGTAATGAAACTTTGTATGATTTGAATCCCCTTCGAAACTGAATTACCGGTGATTTTTCAAGTCGCTAGTTTTGGAATTTCTAGGGGCGTATCTCCCCCCCCGAGGCAAGGGGTGAAATAAGCGGGGTTCGCGGCGGGGCCCGTTTTGTGGCTTCCAATTTCCGAAGCGAAAGATTAGCCTAACCGAGATTGGGCATCGAAAAAAAACAAACAACAAAAAAGGGGTGTTTTGTTTCGATCGATCGCTCACTGTTTGAGCTGTATTTTATTATTATTATTATTATTATTATTATTATTATTATTATTATTATTATTATTTATTAATTATTTTATTATTATTAGTTTATTATTATTATTTATTTTTCCTTTTATGTTTAATTTCTTTAATTTTTTTATCTTTTTGTTCAAGCGTTAGCCCTGTCCCTCTCAGCCCAGCGTAGCACCGCACCACCCCCTCCCACCACACAGCACCGCCCCATATATATATATATATATATATATATATATATAATTATATATATATATATTATATAGTATTATATATTATTATTATTAAATATTTATATATATATATTTAATAATATAATATTATATTAATATTATTTATATAAAATTATATTTTATTTTTTAAATTTTTAATAATTTATATATTATATATATATAATATATATATTATATTTATATAATAATATATATATTTATCATATATATATAATATATATAATATAATATATAATATAATATATATATATAATAATGATATATCTTGATATATTAACTAGTCAGTAGTTCTTTAATACAACACATAAATTGGCCAAATATGGCTCTGAAAATTTTTTCAACTTCTTTAGCGCTCGTGCTGAACCTCCTGGGGGAAGGAAAACATGGACCACAAAGAAATGGAGAAATTGGAAGAGGACGTGGGTTAATATTGCTTAAAACTAAGTTTTATAAAATATAAAATATGTGTTTTCTTTTCCTTTATAAAAAAAAAAAAAAGTGAGGCACTTATTTAAATGAAAACGCATCGGAAACAGTTTGTAAAGCGGTTTAGCTTACCATCCAGCAGCCGGCGAAAAGTCGTAGGCGCATAAGCGCATAGGCCCGCATAGGCGCTAGAATACGCCAATTGGATGTGACAAAAAAATATTAGGGCCGCCTAAGCGCACAAGGTCCGGCGGCATAGGCGCAATAGGCCCGCAACTTCAAAAAAAATTAAAGGCGCGCCCAGCTCTGATAATAATATATATATAATTAATATATATAATATAATATAATATATATATATAATATATATATATATATATATAATTATATAATATATTATATATATATATATATTATATCTAAATGTATATCAATAAATACATATAACTCTTTAATGAATAAGAATATATATTTATATAATATATTTCCAATTATATGAAAATTATACAATTAAAAGTAATTCTTTAAAACAAAACAATAGGAAAATCCATCCAAGCATAAAGATTGGCAAATTAATGATTTCTTACGAAGGGCAAATGAAAAGAATTTGATTCGTATCTCTGTAATAAGCATTTGACTTCATTTCACGTTTAAGTTCTCGAATTGGAAACTCCCTTTTTGGGAAAACATTTTGTCCACGGGAATGGAGAAAATCTGCAACCATTGCCGAAGTCGTCCGCCAATAAACACTTAAGGAATTACCTCTTCCAAAATTTATGAGTATCCTTTTTTAAAAATTTTTTTCACTGTTTTAAAAATTATAAATATTAAAAAAATTTTAATTATATATATAATTATATATATATATAATTTTTTTATATATATATTATATATATATATATATATATTATATATATAATGGTGAATATTTGGTTTACAATCCATATCTCAAAAAAACTACAATAGCTACAGGGAATAGGGAATACATTGTTGGAATCCTGGGTAAAATTTAATTGCGGAAACTGTAACAAAAAAAAAAAAAAAAAGATCTATCTTTAGCACCAGTTAACATAGATAACGAGAACAAAATATTTTTTATTGGAATTATCTCCCTTGATGCAATGAAGTAATGGGATTACTAAATAAAATAAAATAAATAATAATAAAATAAATATTGGCTTTTTTTTTAGGAGCAAGGGGGACAAAGTATATAAATATATTATTTTGTAAGGATTCCACGGCATAATGTAGGGGCTCGAAGGCGACCGGGGAAACACAGGGGGGCGGACGTTTTCCATACCCCGTAGGGGAGGTGGCCCCCCGGGGGGGGGGGGGTGAAAAAAAAAAAAAGGGAAAAAAAAAAAAACCCTAGCGACACCAAATACCAAAAGAGCAGGGGTTTCCCGAGAAGACCCCTCCCTGGAGGGGGGAAATTAGTCTAACCCCGTAATTCCCCGGAAGGCCGAAAGCCCCCTGAATCCCCTGCCATCGGTGCGGTCTACTCTAGGGTATTCTTAGTTAAAAATCATAAAATTTTAAAGAAGTCTATTTATTTTAACGAGTAACCAATAAAAGGTCTCTAAATAGGCTCCTAATCATATTACTATAATTATTAACAATAATTTTTATTTTATTTTATTTTTTTTTACATTTCCTATGTACATTTCCAGGATTCCAAAATGTATTCCTTTTTGCTGGAGCTATTTGTAGTTTTTGAGAAATTTTTTTTTTTTTTTTTTTTTTTTTTTTTTTTTTTTTTTTTTTTTTTTTTTCTTTTACATTTTTCCGCTTTAAAATGTTTTACATTTTTTCCACAATGTTTTTCCTTTTCCCCTGTATCTATTGTTAGTTTTTGAGATATGAAAAAGTTGTAGTTAACCAAATTTCACCTATATAAATATTATATAATAATATATAATATAATATATATATATAAAAATATATATATATTATATATTATAACTAATATATATAAATATTAAAAATATATATATATATATAATATAAATATATATATAATAATATATCATATAGGATGGGGCTTTTGGATAGTGAAATTAGCGGATAGCGGATTACCGGTATCCGGCACTGGAAGTTAAACCGGATTATCCGGAGTAACCGGATTTCCCCGGAACAGTCTGTTTTATAATAGCGTCGGGCGGGGTGACCCTGTAATAAAATAATAAAAATATTTTTTTTGCTCATTAAATAGCCACGCGGTAGTAAACTCAACTTTTATTCAATAATTTAATCCTTAATCTAATAGAGAGTTTTTTAAATTATTTTAAAAAAAATAATAATAATTAGTTGTAATAAATGTCCTTAAATAGAATTCACTTTTTGAAAAATGCGAGTTTTTTTTTTAACTTTGTTTATAAATGCGAAAAGTTTTTTATAAGAGGATTTTAAATATTTTCAGTGTATACAGTTGAGAATGTTTGTAGCTTATTACGGCAAAGAGTAATTTGTTTCTTAAACAGTGCATAGTTGGTTTTAAATCGCTGGCCTAACTTGGGCCCCGATTCACCCCCATAAAATTGAAGATGGGGGGATGAAATGGGCCACCAAATTTGTTTAATTTCTTATTTTATTTACTATTATTAATTTGGACCATTTTTATTAGTTGCCAATTTAATATAATAAATAGTTACTTTTAATTAAGTAATTAAAAAAAAATGAATTTATATGGAAAAAAAATATGAAATTCAAAAAAGTCGTTAAAAATTTGTCCCACGAAATGGGGGTGAATTGGGCACCCACACAATTTTAAAATTATTTTATTTATCTTATTTCGATCATTTATACTTATTACTAATTTTTTAAAATATAATAAACAATTACATATTAGTAATTAAATATAAAAAATTGAATTTATACATTGAAGAGGGATTTAAAAAAGATATAGATTCACCAATCAAGATTGTGTCCGATTCACACCCTTCAACCTCTAAATGAGCCTTTAATTTAAATGTTAAATAACAACTGATTTATTGAATTACATTGAAAAATTTTTTGTGTGCTATGACTAAATTAATAGGGGCCTTGAATTTCCATAAAAAATCCAAACAGTGTAATAGGCGGGAAAGTGGAGAAACACCCCGGAAAATAGTTAACTAAGTGGCCACGTCACACACGCCGAACGCTATACCGGAGATATATATATTATAATATTTATATATATTATATATATATAAATATTATATATATATATATATATATAATATATATATATAATATATATTATATATATATATATATTATAATATAAATGAATTTAATGATTTATTAATGAAATTTAAAGATTGGACAATATTTCCTAAGAATGAACCTGAAAACCATTTAAAGAAAGTTGAAGAGAAAAATCTGAAGAGAGTGTGAAGATAATGATGCAAACAAAATGTTGCTGGTTGGAGATGCAGGAGTAAAAAATTTTCTACATTTTAAAAAAGAAATGAGAGTTATCTTTTAACTTAATATGAATAAAATGTTGAAAACCATTTACGAACATTTCTACAATGACTTCAAAAACATAAAATATATTATGCTAAATAAAAGAAGGTAAAACCGTGCCGAAAACTGCTATTTCAAAGATACATGGAGTAAAAGGGATGAACATGTTTATTGATAGATTAGAAAATAATGAAAAATAGCATTTATTTGAACCCCGCATTAGTTACACCTAGTAAAATTTTGAAAAAGACACCCTCCTGAATTAGGCTTTCGCTGCCCCGTGAAGTGGGGTGGAACATCTGTAAAAAAAAAAAAAAAATATATATATATATATTATATATATTATTAATATATATATATTATATAATATAATATATATATAATATAATATAAATATATATAAAATTAATTTAATTTTATATATTCAATTTTTTATTATATATTATTATATAATTATTATATATAATATATATATAATATAAAAATATAAATTGGGCCAGTCCTCCAATTAGTTTGCACCCCTGTATAATTTTGAAAAAATGTTGTGGGAATTGCAGTTACGATGCTATATCATCCTCAATTACAGGACTTACAAAAAAAAATTGTGGAGTTTCAGTGGAATGGCAAAATTTATAGTCCCACAAATTTTTAAACGTTGGTCATCTTTGTACGATTTCTGAACAGCAAACGAATATTGTTATGCAAAAAAAGGAATCATGTTTTAAACAGGTTTCCTTTTATTTCTGATGTAAAGATTAATCAAATAGGAAATCATTGACAAGTGAAGTTACTATAAAATCACCGATCCTTAATATCGACTATTTAGTTTTCTCTGAATTGCCTATAAAAGTTATAATCCGATTAATGACCCATTTATTCGTGCACACCACTTTTTTCTCTTAATAAGCAACGTATAATTTATTTCCAACATTGCATTTATCAATTTTGTGCCTAATTTGGCTCTGATTTTTAATATTTTATCACTGAAGGCGGGGTAACATTTTGAGAATAAATTCAGTATTATTTTTTTTGTTATAAATCTCTTGAGAACCTGCGTCTGCAGCCTTGTTAATTAAAACCCTTAATTAGAAAATATTTTTTTCCAAAATTACTAATTTAGTAAATTAAGTAATTAGTTTACTTTTTACTATTGAGATATAATAATTTTATAGTGAGTAAAAAGTTCCGTTCTTTGAACCCTTGGCACCTATTTATTTTCCTAAAATTAATAGCATTATTTACCAGCCATATATTTAATATTTAAATATTCATACAAAAATATTTTGTTTTTATTGAAAATTTTTACCATAATTTATGAAAAACGTGGGTCCACCACCACAAATTCAAGATAAATTTTACAGAAAAAGTTTTACTTGCTATTTGTAGAATTTCACAAATTTCTTTATACCAGATATTTAAGAAAAACCATGTTCCAAATTGCCGACCTTAATTCCGATTCCGATTCCGATCTTTATTTTTAATCTTTACATATTATGTAATATTAAAATAATATAATATATAATTATACATATATATAATTTTTAATATCTATAATAAAATATTAAAATAAATAATAATATATATTATATATATATTTATTTACTAGATTTATATAAAATATAAATTATAATAATGTAATTAATATTTTTTATATTTTCAAATTTAAAAAATAAAATATAAAATAATATTAAATGTATATATATATATAATTTATAAAATTAAAGAAATTAATAATGTATTATATATATATATATATAATATATTGTTATTTATATATATATGCTATTTAAAAAAATTATACAAAATTTCGTTATTTACCCTTCTAATTTAAAGCTTAATAGCATTATCTTATATTTTTTTTGCCGAAAAACTTTAGTTGACCCTTTTTGACCTTTTAATTTATTTAACATCATCATCAAAAACAGTAACCTGTACCGATGATATTCAGTATGGAGATTGAAAACAATTAGTCATTAAGTTGAAATAGTGAAAAAATTTCCCCTTTTTAAAAAGATCTTGTGTATTTTTTTTATGTGTATTTAGTTCAAAGAAGGATTTTGAAAGTTCAAATGTTTATTTTTAAAGTTTTTTGAAGTCAGATTATTTAGAGACTGTCTTCTATAGTCTTTCGTGTCTTCTGTATTTCTCTTCTTTTCTTCTTTCCGTTTTTCCCTGAAGGTCCCGTTATCATAAAACCCGAGTAAGATTTTGGTGAATAGGTTTGCATATATATATTATAATTTTACAATTGATCTTACTAACATTGAACAATTACGAGTGCCATTCAAATTACCACTTACAACCTGAAAAGAGTCCTATTATCAAAATTTTGCCTGATTAACAAATTAGTATAAATAAAGAGTTTGAGAAAACAAAAAATTAATTATTTTTTTGCCACCATTTGATTTAATTATAATAATATAAATTAATAATATATATTATAGTAATATATTATATATATATAGAATATATAGTAGTATATAATATATTATAATAAATAATAATTAAAATAGTTTATATTTTTCTATAATAATACAAAGAAAGTATTTTATATGTATGAGCATAAAAAATATCTTAGGTTTGATAACATGGAAAGATTGGTAATACTAAACTATTATAATAATATATATATATATATATAATATAAACATTGAAAGCAAAGAACAGCCGTACACACGAAAATAATTTAAGTACAAAAAAGTATATTGTTATGGATAAGTTATTCATGAGGAGTGAAACATTATTATATAGACTCGTAGATAATTAAAATAATAAAAGATATGTAAGGGACATAGCCTTAAGGTTATTACAGAAAGAATTTCCAGTTCACAATAAAGAGTAGTGAGCGAGAAAGTGAACACCTAGTAAGAAATAAAATATGGCGCATTTTTTTATGCCAAACGCCAAGAAAGCTGGCTGAGTAGAGCTAAATCAAAAACATGCAATTAGTTTGGTGAAGATTTCTAGCTACGAAAGATTGCTTAAAATATCGATGTTGTAACAGACGAAGCATGGAAGGTGACAGACATAATCAAGGAAATGTGGGAAAGTGGTCTTCAAAAATCAGTGCAGGACTAAGGATTGGCTCAAAAAGAAAAAAAAAAAAAAAAAAAAGGCGAAAAAGATAAGACTGAGAAATACATGACAATAGAACCTGGGCAAAAAAGAATGTTTAGATTATTATTCAAACAGTTTAATTTGAATCACGGTTATATATTTAAAAAGGATTATTGGGGAGTCTGAGAGAATGAGTAAGTATTTCAAAGATTGCTGGGGTCAAGGAATAAGTGCCAGAGAAGAAGAAAAAAAAGCGGGCAATCTTTTGAGAAACGTTTTAATGAAAAAAATTTGTAAAGTGCTGAACCGCATTAACCGAGCTAGAAAGAAACAAGAAAACGGAAAACCACAGGAAGATGAAACCACTAGGTCATAATGTCAAAGAGAAAATTTATGCAAGAGACAAGAACATTTTGGGAACACAGCTCAATTGAAAAAAAAATGTATAAGCTCTGGCGGTCGGTAAGCAGAGATCATTCAGAAAGATGGTTGGAAAGAACTAAAAAAGGAGAAAAGAATTTTGTGTCCACACAAACTTCGAGAAAGAACTATTGGGTTTAATTGGGAAAAAGGTGGTCACTGATGAGGGTAGACTAAGAACTAGAATCGGCTAAAAGTTCTGATGGCTTTCATTCCAATAAAGGACATCTTATTCAAACATGTAGCTATCAAGTACTCGAATAATCTAAGATGATTGATCTATTTGCTGCCAATGGATTATTTTTTTTTTTTTTTAAAAAAAGGCTAGTAACGCTGTGACTGCTGTAATCCCACACCAATAATAGAAATCAGTTGGAAATAATCGAACAATTTTTCTAACAATTAAGAGAAACCTGGTATTTCATCAATTTACCATACTTTTTATGAGTCTTTGGACAGCTCTTCAGCAAGGGATGTTATAGATGAAAATAACGAAGTTGATGTTGATTGAACTCTCATTTCATTTATTTTGAAGGGTCTGAGTCTGGTTCCTTTTTAATTCTAAGAAATGTATTACTAAAGTTGTGTATTTCTTGAGCAATAAATGTATATATTAAGCTCAAGGCTAGAAAACAAAAAATGTAAACTTTGTCGTTGTTGTTTAGCTCTTTAATTTATTCAATGCCAAACTATTTTCATAGTAGTTTTCTTAAAATAAGTGCTGTAAATGTTAAGTTATTCTATTTACTGCAATTTAAGATTAACCAAATAGTTTAAATTTGTAAATTGTTGGGAGATAGTTGATTCAAGAAGCATAGCTGTGAAAAATTATTTGAAAATAACTTGAAATTTAAGTAAAGACAAGGTGAAATACCAAAGGAAAAAATTGATTTCATAAATTTCAGTCTCACCAATATATCGCTCGATAGAGAGTATTGTGAAGTTAGGGCTGCTCTGTAGCTCTCGTTGCTTCATTATATATATGAATATAAAATATATTAAATAATATATTGGTATAGGGTATATATATATATAATGATATAGGGTATATGTATATAAATAATATTATATAAATATATCGGTATAGGTATAAGTGTAATAGTGATATATATATATTAGTATCTATATTATATAAAAAAAGAGAGTATATATATATATATATAGTATCGGTATCGAATAAAGAGCGTATATATATATATAATAATATATTATATATATATAATGATATATAGATATATAGTAATTATATAAATAGTAATAATATATAATATATAAATAATGGAATATCATAAAATATTATTAATATATATATATATATATATATATTGCACGAATTTACTATTCCTTTACTGAAACCGCCTTGAACTTAAGTAGGGAGAGAGACTGAAGGAGATAAGAATAGGTCAGTTTGATATGGCATATTGTCCATATACGAAGGCGAGAAAGAACTATATCATTTCGTCTATTTTTTTTAAAGCTCTGGTTTGATAAGCTGGTAAGTTTTTTTTTTAGTTCGACATCCCATTTCTTAAAGAAGGCGATTATACAAGTCTGTGTGTGGGATCGAAAGAGGCCGGGCAGTTCGCAAAAAGAAGTTTCTATGCCGTTTTATCTGTAGCACATTCATTATTTTTTATTTTATCCGTACATGGATGGAAGTCATGGAGCCTAGAAAATTTCACTTTTATGGCTGGCATGTGAACCTAGTTTTGTTTTTCCTATAAAAGGTAAGTGCTTGTATGACACTTTTAAATTCTGAGAAAATGATAGACCAATTAATGTAAGGAGTAAATTTATATGTAAAATGCGAAAAGTATGGCGTACAGTGAGGCGGCCCAAAATTTCAACAATAGATCAAGTAAATGAGAATCACCGACATGTTTTTCATTACTTGCATCCCTTGCAAATTAGTCTGAAATATGCAGACCTACGAGATTAACCTTTTATATTCCGTTGGCGATATTTTGACATCTTGTTTAGTTTGTTTTACGATTTTAAGCATAAAACTGAGTAATGTGAAAAAACCGTACCTTATTTGAGTTAAATTTTGATACAAACTTTGAAGACTGTGCGTCAGAAATTCAAAATGCTTTAGCATTATTCCGTATACAGTGAAAGCCAAACCGTAAAAATACAAGTAGTTTAGCAGTTTAAAAATAAATAAAATAAAACAATAGGCTGTATATCAATTGATGGTGACAGTTTCAGGACGTTCTTCTACCAATACATCTATAGTGAATTTTCGTGACAAAGATTGATAAGCGTTTTTCTTTAGAATATAAACCACAAAAAAAAAATCACAAAGGTCCTGTGTCTAGACAGACAATTTCGATGACTTAACTTAGAGAGCTACAGCTTGATAGTTCGTTAAATAATTGAACTACAATAAGAAAGTAATTATAACTGGCACTTCACATTGCCTTTCACTGATAGACTGGATCTGTTGAAAGACTTACTGTAATCCATTATTAAAGTTACTTAAAATATCAAGGTAGTGTCTAAGAATTTATGATCATTTAGACTATTTTTCATACCTTTCTTTCTTTTAAACTATCTTCAGCGTAGTATTTAGACAAGCCAAACTCAGTTTAGCTTTAACTATATTGCCGTTACAATCTAAGAACCGGAAATAAGAAGCAATTTTGTTATTGATACCATCGGATCGAGAACACGTAATGGCTAAAAATATAGTAAACAAGATCCAATATTCCGTACAAAGGAAAAACTTCTTGTCATCACAAAAATACTCTCGTTAAATATAATATCTTATTATCCTAATTTTTAACTATGTATAAGGAATTACATCGTTTTGCGTCATAACGACTGTATTTTTAAAGCGAGTTAGTTATCGAGAGGAAATTAACGGTCTGCTAATGAAGAAGAGTTTTTGCTAATTTTCTGTCCTCTATAAATTCTTTTCAATGGCAATTGGATTTAAAGTCCAGAATATATACGATAATAG
>JABUQX010002340.1:27500-32500 GCA_015478945.1 Trachelipus rathkii | reverse complement strand
CCAGGTCAAATATATTTTCAACTGAACCTTTTTCTGTTAAAAATGTTGGTGCAATAACAGCTTAGGCCTAAATTTTTAGGCCTAAATTTAGGATAAAGCCTTTTGTAGAGGGCTAATTTATTCCAATTCCAGTCAAAAGAATTCCAGTTAAGACAAGAATCATTTGTTATTATTATTTTATTAATAATTTAAACTGAAACATGCTTGATCGGTAAGATCCTTTAAGAGGTAAGAAGGAAATGTTTTCCTTACTTAGAGTTAATATTAATGTTTTCCCTAGTTCATAAGCTAACCACCAGGGCTCAGCATGAGCCCCACCCGCAAAGGCAGCCAACCCCGCACCCGCTGGTGCGTCCCGCCGCGTCCCCGACCGCCGCGTGCGCCCGCGCAGGCGCAATATTTCCGCGTTCACGCCCGCCGCGTGCGCCGCAGGCGCAATATTTCCGCCCGAATGAAATATATATAATATATATATATAAAATTTATAACTTCTAAAAAATATATATAGGTAGCAAATAAGATATATATATATACATATACCTATTAATATATAATATATATATAATATAATATATATATTATAAATATATATATATATAATATATTATATATATATATATATATATATATATATATATATTATATGGTGGTTCGTGTGTGTGTGTAAGTGTCTATGGGTGAACGTAAGTGTCTATGTGTACGTGCGTATGTGTGAATAAAGAGATATAGTGTATGTGTGTATAAGTGTAAGTTTCTATGGTAAGTGTTTCATCAAAGATAAATCATCAATATAGGTGGTATCAAAGATGACGCAATCAAAGATGAGTCATCAAAGATGAAACACCAAAGCTGAGGTGCCAAAGCTAAGTTATTAAAGTTGAGGCATCAAAGCTGAGGCATCAAAAGCTGAGGGATTTAAAGTTGAGGCATCAAAAGCTGAGGCATCAAAGTTGAGCCATCAAAATTGAGGCATCAAAGTTGAGGCAACAAAAGCATGAGGCATCAAAGTTGGGCATCAAAATATCGAGGTGGTGTGGTGCGTATGTGTAAGTGGTGGGCAGGTGTGTTTCTAAATAATATTAACCAAATAGGCATGAAAGAAAAATAACACTTAAGATAAGAATAAAATAAAAAATAAAATGTTTTAATAAATTTTACGTTATATAGTGTAAGTTGTGTGTGTGTGTGTGTGCTGTGTGGTGTGTGTGTGGGTGTATGTGTGTTCTAAATAATAATAACAATAGGCATGAAGTATAATAATAAAATAAAAATAAAATGTTTTAATAAATTATACGTTATGTGTAAGTGTGTGTGTGTGTGTGCACGTGTGTGTGTGTGTGTGTGTGTGGTGGGAGTGTGTGTGTGTGTGTCTAAATAGGAGTAACACGAGGTGTAATAACAATAGGCATGAAGTAAATAACACTAACGGAGGGCGAGTACGCGGAAATATTGCGCCTGCGGGCGCACGCGGCGGGCGTGAACGCGGAAATATTGCGCCTGCGGCGCGCACGCGGGGTGGTCGGGGGACGCGGCGGGACGCACCAGCGGGTGCGGGATTGGCTGCCTTTGCGGGTGGGGCTCATGCTGAGCCCTGGTGGTTAGTTTATGAACTAGTGAATTAATTATTATCAATCACAAGTAAGGAAAACATTTCCTTCTTACCTGCTTAAAGGATCTTACCGATCCAGCATGTTTCAGTTTGAAATATATTTATAAAAATAATAATAACAATGATTCTTGTCTATACTGGAATGCAACTCAACTCTCTCTGTAAAATGTGGTGCAATAACTACGTTAGGCCTAAATTTAGGCCTAAATTTAGGCCTAACGTAGTTATTGCACCACATTTTACAGAAAAAGGTCAGTTTGAAATATATTTTGACCTGGAATTAGGCTTAAATCACCCCGGGATACAAAAAGGATTATCCTAAATTTAGGCCTAAAGTATTTATTTCAACACATTTTACAGAGAGAGGTCAGTTTCGTATCTGTAAGGAGTGCGGGTTGTTGTGTTTTCTCGTGATGGATTGTCAATGTACATAGATAATAATAATAATGAATAATAATAATAAAGAAAATCCTAATTATTTAAAAAACTTTGAAATATTTTTAGCTAACATCGAACGAATAATATAAATGTAAGTGAATAATTGTTATTTTTAAATAAAAACTTAATGATTTAATAAAATACATGTTATGTTTAGCAGAGAAGAACTTATTTTGTTATTTTATACTTATTACATGGCTAAAGATGATGTAAAGCAGTTAAGTCAATAGAACAAAACGTGGCATAGCTTGGTGTAGAGGGGTGCTAGGGCGACCTTACCTGATTACTAATAGTTAATTCTTCCAAGTCATCTCAATGTATGTGTTTTTCATATCCAGTTCATAGAATTTTAAGTATGAGGTATTAGCTTGATAGTTATAAATTATAAACAAAAAGTATTAACAGTTAATAAAAAATTCTTTGTTCAAAGATAATGATTGGATTTATTATAGAAGTTTTAAGAAACTTTGAAATAATTTTATTATATTTGAATGAGTAATATAAAAGTACCGTGTTTAATTAAAACATAAAATGTTTTAATAAATTATACGTTCTATGTGCAAGTGCGTGTGGGTGTGTGTGGGGGTGTGGGTGTGTGTGTGTGTGTGTGTGTTGTGTGTGTGTGTGGTGGTGTGTGTGTGTGTGTGTGTGTGTGTGTTGTGTGTGTGTGTGTAAATCGGTGTTGAGGGTAAGTAAATCTGTGTGTGTGTAGGTAAATCTGTTTGTGAGTGTAAGTAAATCTGTCGTGAGTGTAAGTAAATCGTTGTGTGTGACGTGTAAGTGTAAATTGTAACAGTGTCTATGGATAAATGAAAGTGCCATAGTGAATGTGTGTATAAGTATCATAGTGAATGTGTGTATAAGTGCTAAGTGTGTGTGTGTGTGTGTGGTTGTGACCGCATGTGTATAAGTGTAAATGTAAGTGCATAGTGTAAGTGTGTATAAGTGTCATAGTGAATGTGTGTATAAATGTAAGTGTGGGCGTTGTGTTGTGTGTGTGTGTGTGTGTGCGTGTTATGTGTGTTCTAAATAATAATAACAATAGGCCTGAAGTAAATAAACACTAAGTATATAAAAATTAAAAATAAATATAATAAAAATAAAAAAATAATAATAAAAATAATAAAATAAAAAGTATTAAAACAAATAAAAAAAACATAATGTTAATAAATATATGAGTTAAAGCAGTAAACATGAGTTAAAAGCAGTAAAGCAGAGAGTTAAAGCAGTAATAGCAGTGAGTTAAATGTTAATAAATATGAGAGTTAAAGCAGTAAAACATGAGTTAAAGCAGTTAAAGCAGTAAAACAAAAGCATACTAACCCCCTTGGTGGTAGGTAACACCTCTATTGATTTACTGATTTACTGCTTTAAGGTATGTAATGTTAATAAATATATGAGTTAAAGCAGTAAAACAATAAGTTAAGCAGTAAAACATGAGTTTAAGCAGTAAATATGAGTGAAAGCAGTAAAGCAGTAAAACAAAAGCTACTAATCCCCCTGGGGGTAGGTAACCCTCATGATTTACTTGATTTACCGCTTTTATAAGGTATGTAATGCTAAATAAATATGTGAGTTTAAAAGCAGTAAAACTTATAAGTTAAAGCAGTAAAAACATGAGTTAAAGCAGTAAAAACATGAGTTTTAAAGCAGTAAGAGTAAAACAAAAGCCTAGCTAATCCCCTAGGGTTAGGTAACACCTCTATTGATTTACTGATTTACTGGTTTAAGGTAAGAATTTTAATGTTTTTAATAAAATTTTAGTGTACAGTTGTAGTAAAATAAAATGTTATTTAATCAGACACTCTGGGTTTTTTTCTTCTTACATACAATTTTTAAAAATTTATAAATTAAAAAGTATTAAGTAAAAAGAAGTATTAAGTAAAAAATAATGTGTAATAAATATATGTGTTAAAATAATAGGTCTGTAATAAGTTACAGTTTTAGGTTCGCCGAAAAATGTTTTTAATAAAAAATGTTAAGTATGAAATAAAAATGAATGACTCATAGTATATTGAAAAGAAATTCTTTGAAATGTTTAAGTATGAAATAAAAATGAATGACTTTAGTATATAATTTTCATTCGCTTCGGGGGTCCACCTACGGGTGCGGATCCTCCATCCTTTGCGGGGAGGGGGCTTGCTGCGGCCTGGTGGGCGGCTTATGATCTAGAGGTAGACAAAAGATGAGTCATCAAAGATGAATCATCAATATAGATGGTATCAAAGATGACTTCATCAAAGATGAGGCAGCAAAATTGAGCTTCGAGTGTGTGAGTGTAAGTGAACCTGTTAGCACAGATCCCTACCAGAGGCTAGGCATCAGTTACCTGGATGAGCTCAAGGCTGGTGGAGGCTAGGTGCAGGTGTAGGATAGGTGTAGGCTGAGTTAGGCTAGGTTTAGGTGACGCTAGGTGAAGGCTATGTGTTTAGGCTCTATGTGTAGTGTAGGCTAGTGTAGTGTAGGTTAGGTTAGGTTAGGTTAGGTTAGGTTTAGGTTAGAGTTAGGATAGTAGGTTAGTTTAGGGCTAGTTAGGTAAATTGTACCGTAGAATACAAAAGGTCAAGGGCGAAAATATCATGGTCAAACAAGTTAAGATATCAAAAAGGGCTAGCCCGTAAAGGAAGGACAAAAAATTACCGTGGGCAAAAAATTGACCATGGTGTCTGTGTCAAGGGTGTGTATGTGTGTGCGTACGCGCACGTGTGTAGATGTGATCGAAATATCAAAAAATAGGGCTAAGCCCGTAAAATTGAAGGACAAAAAATTACCGTGGTGCCAAAAAATAAAACGATGTATAATATAATATATATATATATATATATATATATATATATATATATATATATATATATATATATATTATATATATATATATATATATTGATATATATACTGCTACCTCTAACTCCTACTCTCTCTCTCTACTCTCTACTCTCTCTCTCTACTTTTC
>JABUQX010002340.1:15000-17500 GCA_015478945.1 Trachelipus rathkii | reverse complement strand
GTATTAGTATAAGAATAAAGCAAGCTAATAGCAACCCGCCTTAACGCCCCTTATACATATTACAGTGAATTCGTCGCAGTCAAAAAAACCACCTAGAGCTCACGGACTTTGATGAAACCTCACTATACCTTCTCGTCCATGTGAGTTCATTCCTTGCTCATGGCTACAACATACCTCCTTCACAAAACCCCTCCATTCACTCCTGTTATGCACCTTTCTTCTCCTCTGCCAAACTCATTTCTTTCCTCCAGCATTCCTTTCACTCAATCCACTTTTTCTTCTCCCATCCGGTCAATTCCCAACACACTCACCACTAAACATCCGTTTAAACCAACCACTATATCATCCTCCACAGACCAAAACACCTCAACGTGCTCCATTTATAATCTCATTTACCCCATTCTCCACACCAAACAACTCTCTAATAACGTTCATCCTCATTTTATCATTCTTTTCACACCTAGCACGACACTAAATTGTCCATCTAACATTTACTTAGACTAACCTCCTATCCAACCATAGTCCCACTACAATACATTAAACACATGTAACAGCATATCCTCAATGGTAAAACCCTAGGACTAAAGACAGCCCTTTACAATCCCCAACATTTAATTGCACCAGCCACTCTTTGCCATTAACAACTTTCCTACACACTCTGCATCATCCACTCTTTTCATTCAACATGTATCCTAAATATTTAAATTCAGACACTTTTTCCAGCTGCTCACCATCTACGATAACTTCAAACCTTACTCTTGTCCAAGTTTAATTTCAAACCCCTCCTTACACACCCTACCAAATCTCTCTAGCAATCCTCTCAAATTCTCTTTCAGATTCGCCACAAAACCAAATCATCCTCAATTACAATATAGAACCCTCCACTCTCTTCCATTTCCATCATTCTAATATTATCCTTGTCACCCCTATCTCTAATTCCTTCATAACCTCATCAATATACAGATTGGATCGCCAAGGAGACATAGCACATCCCTGTCTTACTCCGCTATTAATATTAAACCTATCATTCTTGACTTTCCTGCTCTACACACGCTCACAAATCCGGTCAACATATTTTTATCCATTCAGAAGCTTACCACAACACCATATATCAATAACCTCCATAGAGCTTCCCTATCAATCCTATTATACGCCTGTTGAAATCCATAAATCCTAATATAAAAATTTATTCTTTCTCCTCCCCATTATCCCAATCATTTTTCAATTACAATTGATCACACATCCTCTACCACTTCTAAAACCACCTTGTTCTTCCAAATCAGTTCTTCAGTCATTCGATGCACTCTTTCGACCAAAATACCAGCATATATATTCCCTACAAACACTCAAATAACTAATACTTATAATACCTACGAGTAACCTTATCCCCCTAACCTTATAAACTGTATAATATTCTCTCCTCCAATCCTCAACTATACCCTCCATAAACCTTTTGTTACACAACTTCCAATCCATCAAATCACCATTCGCCATATATACAGTATATAATATATATATATATATATAATAAAAATATATATATAATAATAATATATATATATAATATATATAATAATTATATATAACGGTAATTATATATATATATAATATATTAATATATATATATTATATATATAATATAATATATATAATATATAAATATATATAAATTATAATATATATAATATATATAATATATATATATATATATATATATAAATAATATATATATATATGATATAATAATAATAGTATTAAAATAATATGTTTGTCAGGTGAATCTGAAGATGAGTTTGAATGATTGGAAGAGAATTGCAGTGGTAAAAGATGGTTGAAAGAAAGGAAAATAAGATAAGTTATTTATTTATGAGTGAGACAGTCCTCTGTGAAGTTCTAGATTGACAGATGAACAAGTGGGAATTGAGTTTAAATATTTAGGAATAATGTTGACGAAAAGACGATGATGCCGAGTGTATAGAAATGTAATTGAGGATGCTGGCAAATAAATCTTGTGATGTAAGAGACTAATCTTGAGTGCCTAGGGTCTTACATGATGTTACCTGTGTTAATGTAAGTAGTGAGACTATGGTCTGAATAAGAGGTATAATCTAAAGTACAATGTTTCAGAATGACATTAGGGTGTTAGTTCGAGAAAATATTAAAATGAGAATGAACCTCATACCAGGTTCTATTTGAAAAAAGGTAAATGAGAATAAATGAAATACGTAGATGATTGGTCATCTGAAGGATGATATAGTCGTTGGTAAGCGGTATGTATAGTGTGGTGTGTTGAATCGACTGGCTGGGAACGAAGAAAAAGTATTGATCACAAAAAAAATCAGGAGTAAATGTGAGTTTGAGAGGCGAAAAAAGGTGCATAATAGGAAGAATGCAGTTGTATGGTGTATGTTGTGCCCCCTGGCAAGGATGAACCCCACTGGCAGATGCCATTAGTGAGCCTCGGCGAGTCCCGTAAACTCTAAAGATTTTCTACATCCCA
>JABUQX010002340.1:5000-12500 GCA_015478945.1 Trachelipus rathkii | reverse complement strand
AGAGTGTGGGGGTTTTATTATATATTTATTTTATTATTTGTATTTATATATAGATATATAGGTTATTATGGTATATACATCACCACTTTTCCCCCGCTAATAGCGGGATGGGGGGGTAAGCGGTGGGTTTTTTTGCGTAACAGGTTTACAGAAACATATATATATGGAGTAGAAGAATATGATCACAACGAATAATAGTAAAGGCCCGATTCGCTTAGCGCTCTTCGCTTGTTTATATCGCTTATTAGTGAACTTCGCCGCACAGTAATTATGCCACCCTAGAGTTCGATGTGACGCCGGTCGATCGTACCTCTCACTGATCATCGCCGAAGTGTGGGTTCATCTTTGCCCAGTGGGTGCTCTATCGAGACGCGAGTGATCATCCTCACTAAAATACTGCCGTCGCGATTTACTCCTTATCGATTATTTCTCCCTCTCTATATATCATCATGTCACCTCTCTTGAGATTATTTGCTTTGGTCGACTTCAATTGCCAGCTTTTTTCTCGTCTCGCAGCCATTCATTCCAAACACTTGCACCATCGGTGTATTATCATCCTATATCTATATCTACTATTCTCTATCTCTACTATATAATATATTCTGTAGAGCATACGTCAGGTTGGTGGGGTTTCTTGTTCTATATCTCCTTTTTCATTATCTGCGAGGTACCAACGTCGGTAATAGTGGCGTTCATCCCAGTTTTGAGCAATTCTTTCACACCTTAAGCACGCCGCCTAAGATTGTCGCATATGGTGGAGGGAAAAAGAGAATCCCCGACATTTTACGGTGTGGTAGAGTGCGGAACCTCTGTAGTCGGCGGGACATGGAGTCTTACTAGCTAGGACATAAACACAGGGTAAGCAAGTGCTTAACATCACGGCGGAAGACGACGTAGGCCGCACTCTAACTTAGTCTTCGGTTTACATCCACCAAGATTTAATTGCACCAGCCCCGTTCCGGTGCAAGTTCAGCAAGCTTACGGGCTTGACTACGATCCGTCACATCTCTCCCTTTCCAACATATATATCTATAATATTTAAAACTCTATCACTTTCGTTATGGGTGGCTCACCAGGCTAGGCATAACTCGACATACCAGGACTGTCTCACTCGAGTAACCATAACCTTACCTTATCTACGTTGACTTTCGTAAGAGCCCATCGCTGTTTTACGACAGCCTCCAGAAGCGTTGTCTACCATCCTCTCAAACTTGCTCTGCAGAGTACCTGCGACGAGAAACCAGAGTGTATGATAGGGCCGGGATATAAGTATATAAGGGTAGTAGTGATATAGGTAGGTATAGTGAATATAGAGGGATAGATAGGGGTTATGAGTAGGGATAGGTATAGGTAGGTTATATATATGAGTATATAGGTAGTGATGGATATGAATATATATATATACGGGTAGTATAGTAGCGAGTGGTAGTCATTGGGAGGTTGGGATTATTGGGTATAACAAAAGGACGTTGGATGGAGGTATATGTCAGGGATTGGAGACGAATATTGGATACTGGGTAGTTATGAAGTAATGGAAAAAGGCTTATACTTGTAGAATATGGTAAGGGGAATTAGGTTAGATGAAGAGGTTTAGGAAAGATATGTTGATATTTTGGGTTGAAAGGATGCGGGCAGAAGGGAGGAATGAACGGAATTTTGGGGGAGAGAATAAGGTGCGTGGGTTAGAACGTGTAGAGAGGTGGTGGGATCAAATATTACATTTGGAAACAGGAGGGATGATTGGGATAATGAGGAGAGGAAGAATTAAATTTATTAGATTTATGGGATTTGCAACAGCGCGGTGGGGGGGGGGTATAATAGATATTAGAATCGTGGTGCAGGGGTGGTGGAGTATATGTGGTTGGGTGAAGCTTCTGAATAGAATCAAATATGTATGATATCAGTGAAGTAGCTAAGAAAAATAAGTCGAAAGTAATGTTAATATTAAAGCGGAGTGAAACAGGGATGTGGTATGTCTCCCAATCCGAATCTGTGATAGGGAGATATGAAAGAATTAGAGTAGGGGGACAAGGATTAGGTTAGAATGATGGGAAATGATGAGAGTGGGAGATTCCTCTAGCGGATTATAGAGATATTGTTTTTGTGGGCGAATTAAGAGAGTGAGGAGGGACTGAGGATAGAGAGAGTTTGGGTGAGGGGTTGTAATAAGAAAGGGGTTGAATAGTAAAACTAGATAAGAGTAGAGGTTATTGGTGGGGAATGAGACAGACGCTCAGTGGAAGTTATTTAGATGGTGAGTCAGCTGAAAAGGTCTAATTAAATTATTTAGATATATGTTGAATAAAACGGGAGCGATGATGCAGAGTGATAGTAGGAAATTGAATGAGCACTAAGGGCTGGTGCATAAATCGTTGCTGATGGTAAAGACTGGTTGATTGTTGCGCCTAGGGTCTTACATCAGATAATGTTTTACCGAGTTAATTGTTATATAAAGCGGACTATGTCTGGAATAAAGGATAATCTAAATTACCAATGTTTCAGATGTACATCTTATGGGGGCGTTAGGGGTGTGAAAAAAATAATAAAATAGAATAACGTTTTAGGAGAGTGTTGGAATTTAATAAAATTAAATGAAAAGTACGTTGAGATGTTTGGTCATGTGGAAAAGATGATGACAAACGTCGGTAAATGATGTATAATGTAAGGTGTTGGAATCACCGGATGGAACAGAAAGAAAAATAATGAAGTCAAAAGGAATCCTGAAGAGAAAATGGAGTTGCAATAGGCGTAAGAAATGTGCATAACGGAGTGAATGTGGTTTTAGGAGGATGGTTGTAGCCCACCGGGCCAAGAATGAACCCAACATTGACGAGAGGTCATAGCTGAGGGTCAATCGCCAGTGAAGCTCTAGTGGATATCTGATGGCGACGAGTTCTCACTAATTGTATACAAGAAGGCTAAGGCTGCTTTCTTTTTCTACTGCCTTCATATTCCTACTATTTTTAGTTCCGTATATGTTACGCACCTTCCTCCTATCTGGGAGATAAGATGGCGATGATGATGATATGATGAATGATATGATGATGATGATGAGATGATATATATGATATATATAATATATATATATAATTATAATATATAAATGATAATATATATATAAATATATAATATATAAATATATATTTTATATTATAATATATATATAATATATATAATATAATATATATCAGTTTCATAAATACTTTTACTTACTTTTACCTTGATACCAGTGACTTGTACTTTTACTTGTACTTTGAACAAATTCAAATACTTACTTGTACATTGAACAATTCTAGGTACTGACTTACTTTACTTGAAAAAATACTTGAACCCAACCTATATATATTAATATATATATATATAATATATATTATATAATATATAATATATATATATATAATATATATATATATATATATATATATATATATAATATTATATATATATATATATATATATATAATATATATATTATATATTGTAATGATGCCAAAAGCAACCTTACAAACAAACAACAAAAGCTATATGATATAGGACTACAGGGTGTCCCAAAAATCGCAATCTATTTGGCAAATAAAAATTATGATAACAAGATAAAGTAAATATAGTTGTCATACATTTAAATTGAAAAATTACAATCCTTGCTAGGTTCAAAATCATTAAATTTATTATCCTATTTTTTCAATATTTATCATCATCCAACATTCATTCTATTCATTGTATAAATAAATTAAAAAATATAAATAAATAAATAAAACGTAAAAAATATAAAACTAGAACAAAAAAATCTTAATTTAATAAAAATTCGAGTATTATTATGCAACAAAGCGCCTCAGAATTTTAATATAAATACCTAAATTGCATTTAAATGTTAGTGTGAATGAAATCATTAAACCATTTCGTATAATATTTCCTTCGCCAAATAGATGGTAGCTTTTGAGACACCCTTTATAGTTTAAAAATAGAAGATGAAATAAATTTTTAGTTTTAAATTCTTCTTCTCAAATGACTGTCGACTCCATTTCATATCATAATTATATATTCCTAATTAAAGAAAGCAGTTTTAACATCCAAAATTCCCATTCATAGAACCCATATATACCAAAATTAAGATCCCCCCCCCTTCCTAAAGGAAACAGAATCTACGACCCTCAACTCTTCGTGTAAAGTGTCCTTCGCCTTTTTTAAAACATCCTTTACGAGAAATTATATATATAATATAATATTAATATATTATAATATATATAATATATATATATATAAATATATATTATATATATAATAATAATATAAATATATTATATTATATAAATAATATAATATATTATTTTTTTTTTTTTTTTTTTTACAGAGAAAAACACACCGCTCACGGCAGAGCCCTAATCAAGGAGGAGGTGTACTCATTTAACGTCCGAGCAGGACGAAACCAAGCCCCCCAAGAGAATTAGCTCACATTCTCCACCCGAACCAGTGCAACCTACCCTCGCTTTGTTGGGCGAGTGCTCTATGACGGATCTATCCGCTTTTTTTATCCAGTCACATAAAAATATATTTAAAAAAACACTAATTTTAAACATTAAAATATATATATATAAATATCAATATAATAAAAATATTTTATACTTTAATAAATATATAATAAACATAAATACTATACATACCTAAATACATATACACATGCACAATATAAATATACAAAATAAATATCACTATATAATTATCATATCTTACTATCACTATCATTATATCACATTATCATTATTACCACTATTATATTATTATTATATTATTATTATTATTATATTATATTATTGTTAGTATTATCCCTTATGTTGTTTGTTATTGTGTTGTTATTGTTATGTTATTGTTGTTATTTATGTTTGTTTATTGATATTGCATTGTTTTATGTTTGTTATTTGTTTATTGTTAGTATTATTATTATTATTATAATATTATTATATATTCCATTATTATTATTATCATCACCATTACTATCATTATTATTATCATCACTACTATTACCATCATTATTATTATCACTATTATTATTATTATTATATTTCACACAAAATTCATTATATTTCACTATCAATCACTCACTTCACTTCATAAGTTTATATATAATTATTTTTTTTATATTATATTATTAAAAAAAAACGTTGAGAAGTCTCCTGCTCCGGACTGCATTAATGAGCTCTTTGGGCAAAGATCAAGAGGCGTCGAAAATCCAATACGTGAAGTAGTTCAAGCAGAATTCTCTATCATATGGCCAAATGACTAAAGTAAATTCCAAAATTTCAAAAAAGAACAGATATCGAAAGTTATGCCGCTCCACATCCAATTATTATTTATTTATTAATTATATTTACTTATTATATATAATCTTTAAAAATTTAAAAAAATTTTCTCATTTTGCGAAAATTTTCAAACTCCTTTAACTGGCATTCTGATCTAGTCCAAATGATAGCTAAACCATGGTTAAAAACTCCGGCAAATGTGATAGGGGCAGATGGAAGTAGAGCTCTTATTAAGTTCTTCTGTCCTTACACTTTGCTTGTCCCTTCTCTTCTAATTTATTCTCTTTCCTTCTGATCTCAATCCAACTTGCTTCGACGACCTCTGGATCATATATATATATATATATATATATATATATATATATATATACAGATCAGTGGTGGTGACAAATAAATATATATAATATATATATATATATATACTTATAATATATTATATATATATATATATATATATATATATATATATATAATATTATATATAATATAAATATATATATATATATATATATATATAAAATATATATATATATATATATATAATAATATATATATATATATATTATATAGTATATATCATATACTATATATATATATATATATATAATATATATATAATATACAGAGGTGGGCATCTTTACTCAAAAAAGTGTTCCGTTATCGTTACCTCCTTACTCGGAAAAGTAGTTCATCGTTATTCCGTTTCTTTGAAAGGAAAAGTAACGAAGTGCCGCTACTCCGTTACTCCGTTACTTTCAATATGACATTAATTATGGTATCTTAAATTTATTGGTTTGTGTATATGAAATTTTCAACTTAACATGATTATTAAAAAAACATACCCTCAGTAAGACCCTACTCTCTAAACTTATAGTCCCTTTGCACACCAACGATATAATTGCACCAGCCACACCTTCCTGCCATTTCACAACTTTCCTACACACTCTGCATCATCCGTTCACTTTTCATCCAACAGTATACTAAATATTTTAAACCCAACCACTGTTCCAGCTGCTTCACCATCTAGCATAGCTTCACACCAAGGACTGTCCTCACTCTCAAACATACCTTACCTTATTACGTTTACTTTCAAACATGCTCCTTTACACACCCTGCCCAAATCTCTCTACCAACCCTCTTAAACTCTCTCAGATTCAAACACAAAACCAAATCATCCGATATAATATAGGGCATCCTCCACTCTCTTCCATCTCCATCATTCTAACCAATTGGAATTCGATCGAGTCGGAGTCGCGTAGTCGAGATCGGGTATTTTGAAGAATGGAGTCGGAGTCGTAATTTTAAGATGAGTTTGGAGTCGGAGTGCTTGATCCACAACCCTGATCTAACATTCATCCCCTCCATATCAACTCTTAATTCTTTCATAACCCATCCATATACAAATTTGAATAACCAAGAAAACATATCACATCCCTGCCTCCCTCCTCTATTAATATTAAAACAAATCATCTTTTAACCTCCATTATTATGTTAACACACCGTTACTATCTTCATAATACTTTCTGATTCCATTCATGTCTTACATCAACACCATATATCAATAACAGATTGCCATAAGAGCTTCCGTATTAATTATTTCATACGCCTGTTTGCAAATACAAAAACTAATACAATTTATTTTCACCCTCCCTCATTTTCTCAATCATTTTTCAATGTAAAATTTGATCCCACACATCCTCTACCAACTTATTAACAGCAACTTTTCTTCCCAATCCAGTCCTTTATACTCGACGCATTCTTCGACCAAAATATAAGTATATATCTTCCCTACTACACTTAATAAACTAATTTCCCTATAACTCCTACAGTTACCCTTATCTCATTACCTATATAAGTACTTACTGCTCTCCTCCAATCCCTCGGAACTATGCTCTCCTAAACTTGTTACACAACTCGCAAATCCTACAATCAAAACCATCCTCGACCTTTTCTATGGATCATTTCACCGTAATTTCATCTCATACCTGCAGATTTATCATCTTCAACTTTCTCCGCTCTACACATTACCTCTCCTTACTAATGACCACATCCCAAAAATATCTCCTTCTTGCACCATCAACCCACACACATTCACTTCACCTCTTCATTACTGTCAATGTTATGCAGATTTTCGAAGTGTTCCCCACACACTCTAGTTACATCATCTATTTAATCAGTTTACGGATACACCATTCCCTATTTC
>JABUQX010002339.1:80000-82460 GCA_015478945.1 Trachelipus rathkii | reverse complement strand
GCATTAAAAGCTCTACCAAAATGTATGGGATTAGAGAGTTAATCTGAAAAAGGATTCTTCCCTATAAGCTTTCTCACTTCTTGCTAATCTAGATTAGTGTAGTACTATTCCGTCTCCAATATGTTGAAGTAGACCCATGAATGATGGCTGAAAAAAATGAGTTTACCGAATGGTACGATTCATTTACTAACCGTGAATATGATATTAAGAATGAATGTATTAAATATAGTGTTCAGGATGTTGATATCTTACGGAAAAAAGTTCGAAGCTTTCCGTCAGCATGTTAGAGATGATGTTTAAGATTCAGTTCAAAATTTATGTTAATTTGCAAAGCTTTTTAGAATTTTAATCCAATTTAAATTTAAATCCAATACAATAGCTCATCTAGGTCGAGGTAATCAGAAATCTTATTCTTATGAAGGGATCAAATGGCTGGATTATGGAACGTGTATACAGGTCAAAGATAGCTTCATGCCGCATTGGTGGGAAAGAGGTTTAAATTGTTAAAGAATAAGAGTAGCTTTCCTCGATGGGCATGCTGAAGTTCCTGTTTCAAAATATACGTCTATTAATGATTTCGAATTTATACAACTCAAAAACCTAATGGTCGATGAAACTTTAAAAGCAAAGAATAAACTAGAATGGAAAGCTATGGTGACGCTGCCGAAAAAAAATCGTACTGGTCCTATTGAGAAGAAACGTGTAGTGTATCTATTCCACGGTTGCGCATGGCACGGCCATCAGGGTTGTGAAGATGGAGAAAAACTACATAATAAGGAAACCGCTCTAGATAGATACACTGAAACTTTGTTACAGGAAGAAGCCTATAAAGCTAATGGGTTCGAAGTGGTTAGGATATGGGAGTGTGAATGGAAAACGATGAAAAATGAATGCAAAGTACGTTTCGTGAACCATAATGATGAAGCAGAAGTCGAGGAAGAAGAAGGTTTAGGTCACTATGTTAATATGATCGCAAATGACGTAGCTCATTGTAAACTTCGAATAGGTGAAGCTCTATACGGCGGAAGAACTGAACCCTTCGTCTACTACTATCCTCCTACCGATGGCAAAACAAAAATTACCTATCTGGATTTTACATCCTTATACCCCTGGGTTCAGAAAACCCAAGCATTCCCTAGCGGTATACCCAAAAAATTAGTAGGGAAACAACTTCCTTCTATTGAAGAGTTTAGTAGAGAGGTGAATAAAGAAAAGTATTTCGGTTTAGCTAATGTCTGGGTTCTCCCTCCTGATAATCTCTATATGCCTGTTCTACCGGGGAGATACAAAGAAAGACTCGTGTTCACATTATGCAGGACATGTTCTGAAAAGAAACAGGAAACAATATGCAAACACACTGACCTTCAGCGAGAGTTCCGTGGTGTTTATACCACTCCCGAATTAGAGTTAGCGTTAAAGAAAGGTTACAAGATCACTCAACTTCATGAGATATGGACCTTTACACCTAAGATCGGAATGTTCACAGAGTACGTGAAAGAATTCTTGAAGATAAAGACCGAAGCATCAGGTTTACCAGCTGGAGTAGATGGTTTCGATAGTCCTTTGTTCGAACAGTTCATAGAAGACTTTGAAAGAATTGAAGGGATCAAACTCGATAGAGAAAAGATAAAGAAGAATGCTGGGCTTCGATTCATCGCAAAACTATGTCTCAATTCTCTTTGGGGAAAATTTGCGGAATGGGCTCCTAACACTGAAGATATAATCTGTAAAACTGATGCAGAGGTGTGGAAGTATTTTGGAAATGCTGATGTAGAAGTAAAAGATGTCTCATGCGTGGGTAAGAAGCACATTGTTTCTGTGAAGTACACCAAATATGCTGAGCAGACAACTAGATGTACAAATATAGCTATAGCCGCCTTCACTACAGCTTACGCTCGTGTGAAACTGTATAATCTTCTTGAGGAGCTAGGCCAAAGAGTCTTATACTGTGACACTGATAGCTGTGTCTTTGTAACCAGGGAGGGAGAGACGGACCCTGATGTAGGAAAATTTTTTGGGGATCTGACTGACGAAATAGGACAGGGCAAGCGAGCTGATGCGTTTGTCTGTACAGGCCCTAAATCTTATGCAGTACGAATTATAAAAGAGGACGGTACCATTGATCATATAATAAAAGCAAAAGGATTAACATTAAATAAAACAACAGGAGAAATAATTAACTTTGACACTATGTTGAAACTAGTTATAAATAACATTGATGATGATGATGAGAATGAACGAATGATGAACGATGATGAAAGTTATTATTATTCTAAACTTAGAGAGGGTAGGGATATAACTGCGTTAATTGCTGAGGAAATGAGAACTAGGGGTGCGACAGCAAGTTTGCATGGTAATGCTTATCATAAGGATGAAACAACAAATCCTCATGCTGAAATTAATGGTAAAGGTCTTGCTTTTAAAGCACCTACATTACGATTTAAAGCTGATAAAAAAGGC
>JABUQX010002339.1:75000-77500 GCA_015478945.1 Trachelipus rathkii | reverse complement strand
TTTTTGAACGATTTTACTCTGAATTTTTTGAAATGTATAATCGATCTTTCCTTTAAACAGAAGAGCCTTAGAACTAAATCCTGGATAAATAGTGATGGGAGATTTTTTATTAGGAAAAAAAGCGGTCTTATTCAATAAATATATATGAGGCTTAATTACTAGGATTCACAATAAATAAATATATATGAGGCTTAATTACTAGGATTCATTGTCGGGTGTTGAGGTCTACTGATGGAAACATTACAAAGATCTGGACCTTCTTTTAATCAAATTAGAGGACGTAACAGGGGAAGTGACACAATTGAAGCATTTTGGAAGATGATGTAATAATTACTAATAAAAGTCGGATTGTTGATAAATTTAATTATTATTTTATTAATGTGCCTGCAAAAATTAAAAGGGAACCAGCCACAAGGGTATGGAAACCCCGTAGATAGTGTACCTATTAATGAGATAAGTTTTTATTTTCTTCCAATAACGGGGCATGAAGTTAATACTTTAATTAGAATCCTAAAAAATAAAACATGTTCCCAATAAAACGTTAATATTTTGGTCTTGAAAAGAATAACTGCACTCAATTCGAATTTACTTGTTGATATTTTTAATAGGTGTGTTCTTAAAGGGGGTTTTATCCGGACTCTCTTAAGATTGCACGTGTGGTCCCAATATACAAGAAGTGCGACAAGTTGTCTTGATAATTTCAGCAGCCACCTTCCTGCCATTCACAACTTTACTACTACAGTTTTTCTATTTTTTAAAATTCCATATTCGCCGTTCACTTACCATTGCAATCTCATCCTGAAACCTACTCCATCTCTTGATTACCTTTTAATCCCATAACACTACGTATATCTTTACTCTTCATTCCTAATCATAATTTTAAGTAATTTATATACTATAATCTCATTTTATTTATTTTCTGCATAGAAGTCTCCAAAAACCTCTATTTTCTGAATCTCAATGTTTTTTCTTTCGGATTTAGGACCCAAGTACACAGACTCATTGAAATGGTCATTCTCTAATAATATTAAAAACCCTGTTCGTAATTAATTGATTTGAAGTTTGGGTTTCTTGAATTTTAATATTTAATTTGATATTTGCATCTGTCGTGTCCTTATATTAGACTATGAGAGGGATTCATAATAAATGCTGTCCGCTAACACTAGACATGAACTTGATGGATATATCACCAACTCTTTATCACTTTTTTTTTACCATATTATGTTCATGCTATCAGACGGTGCCTAGGCATAGATATCCTCTCTTGTTCTTTGTTATTTTAGACTAATAGAAAATGCTCCACTTAATCAAAGATTTTACAAAATAATAATGATGCTGGTTTTATAAAAAAAATTCTTATGGAGTATAAAAAACTTATTTCTTTATATTTACAATTCGTTTTTCCTACATACTGGTTTATAATATTTTGTGTTCTGCAAAGATATTAGATGCTACATCTAATGAAGAAAATAAAACCATTGTTAAGTTTCTTCCAGCTTCCATTTTTAACTTTTCAGATCACAATGAATAATGCTAGTATTAATTGGCATTCCTTAGTATATCATCAATTTCTTTTTATGTTTTTCTATTGAATTTCTTAATTCAAGATCCCCTATTTATATCTTATGCTTTTGTTTTGTTCCCTTTCCACACTACTTATTCCCTTTTATTTTTCACCTTTTCCATTGATGGTTAATTCTATTACTCTCTTATTCTCTTTTCATCTTTTCCATTAATGGTTAATTCTCTTATTAAATGTTAAATGTTCAAAGTATTTGGATGGCAACATAGTGACCCATGTTTTTTTTTCAGGTTCTTTGTTAAGTAAGACCTATGGATTGGAATTCTTGGCCATAAATTTTGTCAACATTGGCGAAGTTTTTTGGAGATATTTAACTCATTTGATGTCTTCAGAAATGTCATTTAAAATGAAAATAAATGTAATTCATATTATTGGAACAGATCCTGAGTTTAAGAAAGTCATTCAGTATTACGTCAGATTTGATATGCCTGTAAGTAGCGTTAATATGTTTTATATTTCTTGTGTTGTATGTTCGTTCATTAATAATATATTTTTTGCTTTGCTCATGTCACTCAAAATTATTTTTCCATTTATAATTACTCCATGCAATTAATTTGTAAATATAATAATTCTCATTGGTTGAAAGGGGTATTTATATGAAAATGTTATTGGATACTGTTTTAAAATGGTTTTATTTCTAGAAATTGATACGGATTTCACATCGTGCAACTATTGTTTTGTAGATATTGTATTTAATTTAATTTTACATGTTAGTTGTAAGTTAAATATCGAGTGTTTAAATCAGGACTGCAAAGTCTGAGCCAGAGGGAAAAAAATTGTTCGTTTACTACAAAATATTTTTTGTATTTGTAAATGAAGTGAAAATAAAAAAGTTAGTAACAAATTTTCCTTTTCATTATACTTCATAAATTTTATAACCAAGAATTAAGTGTAAATGAGGCAGTGGCTATAGCTAAT
>JABUQX010002339.1:62500-70000 GCA_015478945.1 Trachelipus rathkii | reverse complement strand
TCTCTTTGTCCCTTAATTCGCCTCCACAGTAGTTAAAACCTATAGAAGTACAGCTCTACAGAAAAACAGTCGCCAACTTAAAGATTATTCGTTAAAATAGAGAGCAACCGAATTTTTAGAACAATAACACATAAACCCCAGATGTTAAAAAATGCAGACTCAGAGAAGACCTCGCCATAAGTCTACTTCTGAAACAAATGCAAAGGCTTTAATAGACTGTACCCAAACAATCCCAACTAATGAAAAACTCACCAACCAATCATCTAATAGTCTACAAGACAGTTTGTTTGTTCCATCTCGATTCTTCTATAACCTTTTCTCCCGGTTGTCTGATCAGCCCTCTCTAAGGGATTCTATACCCTAGATGAATTGGGGATAACAGCTCCCAAATGGAGCTCGATTCGATGACCCATTCTCTTTCTAATGCTTCCTGCACTTCCGAGAAAGGTGAATGGAAAAACTGTTCAACGTAAACATCGCAAACGCTCTAAGCGTTCTGGGTTTGATGGAGGCATGAAGATGGACCCAGAGGTCCCCATTCTCCAATCAAACTACCCAATTTCCCAAATCACCCGAATGATGAAGTACTGGAAAATTCTCCAGAAGCTTACCTTGCCAATACATAGAATTCGATATTGGTTACTTCGAGTTGAAAACCAAAAGTTGTAGTCCCTGCGGAAGTCGTCCTAGCGATCAAGATAAAACCCAAAAGAACTTCTATGTTTCTATATCATCTTATTACGAAACGGCGTACTGAAAATTGCTCGTTAGATAAATATGAGCATTACGAAGGCTCTTCTATTAACCAACCAAACCCACATAACAAGTTTGATTATTTGGTTGAATTCAACCTATCTCGCATTCATGCTGAAGCTCTTTTCACCAAATACATCTGAAAACTCCTCCTAAAAGATGTCATACAACCTAAAAAATCTTTGGTGTATGGCTACCCTCTCCCCGCCCAGGTTTGTTCTCCCTTCTCGCGGAGACCCACGTTCTCAATCTAACCCACCTCTAACATTTACCCCAGTACATAGAGACAATTGTCTCAATAGACCACCATCATAATATTCATAACTAACCTTGACTACTTTCCTTCAATGAATTGTCGTGGCTATTACTCTGAATTTTCGAAAACTGTTCAACTAATAAACATATTTACACCAAAGTGTATATGTTTACAGAACTCGACTATGTCATGTGACTTCTTCAGACCATCGGAATTATCTTTATAGGTAAGGATCAAAGGAAGAGTGACAATGTAGGTGAGGTCAGGAATACGTGCTTCACAAAATTTTTTCTTAAAATTTTTTTTTTCCCCCCCCTAAAATTTCCCCCCAGTGTGGTTCCCCTCTCCAAAACCAAAAACTTCATGCAGTAGCCGGCAAGAATTCACTTGTCCATCGAAATTACTATATGTCAATCTACTTAGCTCGAGTAGTGAATTTACTAAGTCGTTTTGGCAGATCTTTTCAAACAGCTCCCTGCTCCGGTGTTATACTAGGCGACTTCAACCTCCGCCACCTATTATCTGTCCCTTCATCTAAGTCCAAGATCTTAATAATCTCCTAACCCCCTTTTCCCGGGGTTGCCTTAACACAGGACTCCCCAACCTATGAACGTTTAGATACACACAACTTCTCTTGTGATTGATATTCTTTTGTCCATTCCCGTTATGGCGATCGTGTTACCTGGCCGCTTGATTATTATCGGCAGTGATTCAATTACCCAATAGCAGTAAATGAGTTGTTCCAAGCCCAATGCAAAAACCCAACTCCAACTGGCGTTATGATCGACGGAGTGGGCTCCTTTTTATCAGACCACCGCTATCCCTCTTTCTCCTTTCAATAACCGATTCCGACTGTTGATGATGCTTCTTACTTCTTCCAGCAAAAAGTAGTCATCTCCGCAGCGGAAACTTGCATCCCGCAGTCTTCCTCGGCAGGCAGTCGGCAACCCCCTTGGTGGTCCCAAGAGGCGCACAAGCCACCGAGAGAAGAAGAAACTTACAAGCAATACAAAAAAGACCCGTACCACCCCAACATGGATTATTTTTAAAGCCGCCGCAGCGAGATCTCGGCGAATAATCGTCAAACGCGCAAACAATATTTTCGAAATTACATATCGACTGTTTAACTCCACAACTCCCCTTCCTTAGTGTGGAAAATTACACAGAAAAAATCTCGTCGATCTAATAACTCCTCACCCACAGTCCTCCGTACGAGTCGTGATATAACTGATACGATCTCCGCTCCTGCGGTGGTAGCGGATGCGTTAGGGTATAGCTTTGCCATTCGAGTACATTCCGCTACACTGAAGCCTTCAAAAACTGAGAACTGACACAGCACTGCCCAGACTTTTCAACAGCGAAAAGGGAAGGATTATACCTACAACCGTCTTTTACACTGCAGAGTATCAATGCACTGGACGAGTAGCAAAAGACTCGCTCTTTCCAAGACATATTGTTCGTATACATGCTCCGTTCATAACATCCCTCAGCAATCAGCATTTTTGCTGGATCTAGTAGACCAGAATCTTGGATCAATCCTCTATTCCCATCATATTTGGACACAGCTTTGTAATTCCTAGTCCCCAAACCTGGAAAGATTCCGAAGCTGCCGGATAACAAAGACCAATATTCACTGCCGCCGATACCTGTTAAATTAAATGGAGAAAATGGTTTCAGGCCGCTTTCTCCTGTTTTGGAGAGTCGCCAAGCTTTTTCAAACTTCCCAGTTTGGCTTTCGCAAAATTCGTTCGTGCGGACCCCCTTTTAAAACTAGACCATGACATCCGGGAAGCCTTCTCAACTGGTGGATGGTTCTTGGTCTTTTTTGACCTTTGAAAAAGCTTATGACACACGTGGAGAACTGGGATCCTCCTTTAAACTCCATTCGCGCGGTTTCGCGGACAACTCCCTCTTTTCATTAAAGGCCTTCTGTCAAACAGATCCATGCAAATTCGGTGCTCTTCTATTCTGTCACGCCACTTACTCTGGATGAAGCGTTCCCAGGGTAGTGTTTAAGTGTACTACATTTGCTCTCGGATTTAATGATATTGTTACCCCTCTAATCCAGCGACTGTCAATTTTTCTCTATATGTGATGACCTTGCATTATACGTAGCCGGTTGCCAGGCTGCCCTTTCTCGACCGGCAACTTCAGCTATTGAAAAAATTTCACAGTGGGCTAGCTCCCATGGCTTCATTTTTCTCCCACCAAAACCTCAGCAGTGCTTTTTAGAAAAAAAGGGAATCGAAGAACTTGCCCCCTTCTTCCAGCCCAGCGAACCTAATCTAATGGTTCGCCCATTCCTGTAACTTCACAGTCAAATTTCTAGGGCTCATCCGTAGAGACCACTTAACTATGCACCGCATATTAACACCTAAAAACAACTTGTCATCGCACCCTTGAGCTTTACGTCATCTCGCCTCAAAATCTTGGTTGCTGATCGCAAAATCCCTTTTACGTCTTTACGTTGCCCTAATCCGATCGAAACTGATTATGGCTGTGCATATATGGTCAGGCCTCCAAAACACTACTACAGTTAGATCTCAATCAAAACGAAGCGATCCGTATACCCACTGGAGCTTTTCGATCGTCCCCCAGGTGAGCCTTGAAGTGAATCCAATGTGATGCCACTCGATCTCTTCGAAGAGAATACATCATGTGTACAAGTTATCTCCGTGTTTTCAAAACCCCAATACCGTCTTCCCCTGACACCGATTCTGCAGGAGGTACCTTCAGAATCCTAATACTGGCCATTTGCAAAGACGTTCATAACATCTTTAATTTCCTCAACATTCCTTTTTCAAAAGGTGCTCCCTTTCTCTTTTGACGAAAGGGTACACACCTTGCTATTCCCCTCTCCTACCATTTGCCTGGCTCTCTCTCTCTCTCCCAAATCTAGCCATCCTGCTGCCTTGTTAAGAAGCATCATTTTTGTCTCACGCCGCAGTTCACGATGAATTTACTCCAGGGTTTACTGACGGCTAAAATAGGACAGTTGGGCGCTTCTGCTGTCTTCCCTGACGGAACCTCTCCCATACCCTTCCCCCTTATGCTTCATTTTTACAGCAGAGTTAACGGCTTATAATGAATTGCCCTTTCTCGAATCTATCCTTAACCAAGATCACTTCTATTATGTCATTTAGTCAGATTCTCTCAGCGCGCTAAGCGCTTAAAACCCCTTTATTCTAAAAACACAGATGTTATCAGCTGTACAACAATTTCTCGACTCTCACTCCCAAGAAAGAAATTATATGTTGGACTCCCTCTCATGTAGGTAATGGCAATGAAATCGCTGACAGAGAGGCCAAAATGCCCACCGCCCTCTTCTCGGAGTTGTTCCAGTTACTCCCGGATGCCATTCGACGAAGGCCGCCTCCCATCAACTGATACATCCTGCTTCTCCGACAGTGAGCTTTCGATCTTGGTTGCAGAGAGTGTTGACGAGTGATCGGCGGGGAAGAAAACTCAGAAACATAAAGCCGAACTTGGTGAGATGTCTTCCTCCAACAGACGAAAGCGCTTACACGAGGTGATACTGCACGCCTCCGTATTGGCCCATAAATACACTCACAGTCACTATATGCAGGGAGACCCTCCTCCCATTTGCAGATTTTGCCGTCGTCGCAATGCCCTTCAATCTGTTCATCATATCTTCATTGTTTTCCCATCTGGACCCTATCGCTGTCGTTATTTTCCACTTTACGTCCCATAACACCTGTCTAAAAGAATTATCCCATATCTTATCTGAATCTTCCACTTTAGCAGTAACACTATTTTTTGTATCTTCAAAATTTAATAATCTTTATATATTTGATTTTGAATTAGTCTTAAGACCATTAACAATGCAAGGATTGAAATTTTATTTTAGTTTTATTTATTTTGACTGACTGAATATTCATTTCACCAATCAAATCTTTTTTTTACATTTGAAACATGTATATGACAGGGCCCTCCCTGGTGCTGATTTTCAGCCCAGTGTGGCCGCTTCATTGTGAGCCGTGGTGGGTCCTGTACACTAACTCAAAAAAAAAAAAAATATATATATATATATATATTATATAGATATATATATATATATATATAATTATATATATATATAGATATATATATATATTATAGATATATAATATATTTCATAAAGAAATTCCATCCTGATATACTGAAGGTGTGAAGAAAGGGGAAGATGAGAGAATAAATGAAAGTACGGTAAGGATGTTTTGTCATGTGGAAAGGTGGATTGATAGTCGTTGGTTAAGCGGATATATAGGTGAGGGTGTTGAGAATCGACCCGCTGGGAGACCGAAGAAAAGTGGATTGAGCCAGTAAAGGAATGCCTGGAGGGAGGGAAATGAGTTTGGCAGAGCGAGAAGAAAGGTGCATAATAGAATGATGGCGGTTTTTGAGGGGTATGTACCTGGGCCAAGGGATGAGCGGCATGAGCCCTACATTGGCGAGATGCCATGTGAGGGTCAGCCGCGGTCCCGTGAAGCTCTAGGGTGATTTTTGACTGCGAAGGGTTCTAAAGGTTATTAAGGGAGCGGTAAGCTGGACTTTCTTTTCGACTTGCGTCATATTTTCTATTACTTTTTCGTTTCCCGTTGCATGTGTCGCACCTTACCTCTAGTTGGGGAGAGAAGGTGTGATGATATGATGATGATGATTTTATATATAGTATATATATATATATATATATATAATATATATATATATAAATAATATAATATATATATATATATATATAATATATATATATATTATATATATATATACGGTATATATATAATATTATATATATATATAATATTATAATATATATATATATATATATATATATTATATTATAATATATATTATATATATATATATATTTATAATATAATATATATAATTATTATATATATAATATATATATATATATATATATATATATATATATATAATATATATATATATATCTCGTGTTTTGTATTTTCAGGTTCTTGAAGAAAGCCAAACTTGAACTGATGCATGAGCAACTTACGATCGAAGGTAGTCGTATGACTTGGCACCTTTTAACTATTCAAAACGTACGTCTCAAAAAAGCACTGAAGAGGGTGAAAGACTCTCAGTGTAAAAGAATCAAATATACATACTGTTGGAGAGATGTTCTCGATTTAGTTACCCACGAAAGAGCTCCTTGGCATTTTCCTGACTCATATCCAAGGTATATTTTTTCTATTTGTCTATTTTAAATAAAATTTAAATATTCTTTGTAAATAATTTTCTTTCTTCTTTCTGATATTGTAAATAATATTGATATTATATAAAAGCCTCAAAATTATGAATGAAGGAAATTTTATCATATAGCTGCTAAACCTACTATTACAATATGTGAAAATGTAATTATATTATTTCTTATTTTTCATTTTTTTTCTTGTATTACACATTTTTTCTGTATACACTGTTACGATTATCGCCTTAAGTTCCCATACACACGGTCATACATGCATGAACCAGGTTTGTCAAACGAACTGTCCTTACCAAATATGGTTGTTTGTGTGTGTGGAACTTTCATGCAAAAATTATGCTTGTCATACAACTACAAGACATGAAAAGATCATCCGCGTTGATTTCCGTAATTTTTATATCTAGTATGGCAAGCGCATGTACAGTGAGCCTCTTAGGTCCATTCGTTAAGGAGTCAAAACATTGTTTTCCCCTGAAAGAAAATTTGAATATGGAGTTTTAGCTAAATGTAAATATATAAAATGTTGAAATGTGTGATATTCTTGTTAATTGGAATATATAAGTAGTTTGTATTTAAGACAATAAGATTCATATATATTTAAATATTGGAATCTGTTTTTCTGTATTTTGATTTTAAAAAATTTAGTATTGTCAGTAAAAATCATAAGGAAAATCGTTTTACGTTGATAATTTGTATTTTTTACCAAAAGCTTCATAATAAATTTATTAAAACATTTACAGTTCACAAAAGAAGGAAAGATAGTCCATGTATGACTCGTGTGGTGAAACCGGTTATACATAGTAGTCCTATAACAGATGTGGTTTCATTCCTGATATGACCATGTATTATTGTTTTTGTATATTACTTTTCACATGTCCTTGTGTTTTACATGAAATTAAACAGTAAAATTAATCACCGATCCCACACGGCATTTGATTAAGGATATTATCACTACTAAAGTAGGTATTCTCTATCTTCGAAATAGTAGGGATTTTTCTTTTCTTTTATGTATCTTATCTGTAGAAATTTAGAAGTTACCTTAAAAGTTATGCGTATATATGCAGCAAATTAATGTATTTACGTATGTATATTATTATTATTATTATTATATTATTATTATTATTATTACATTTATTATTATTATTATTATTATTATATTATTATATTATTATTATTATTTAAAGTAAGCAATTCAAAAGTATCTTCGGAAGTTAAAATATTTTATTTTATTTTTAAATTAGTCCATAGTTAAATTAAATGAGTA
>JABUQX010002339.1:52500-57500 GCA_015478945.1 Trachelipus rathkii | reverse complement strand
TTTCAAGATGAAATTTGTTATATAAAGCAGCCAGTAATAATGGAACGGGTACTGCAATTTCATATGCCAGCATTAAAGAGGAAACGGACCAATAGAATTGACAACAGTCTCTGTGTGTTGTGTCAAAAAATGAAAAATGAATCACTTGTTGTTGAATTAAAATCCTCAAAACAACTTCTAGAAGCCCTTGCCAAATGAAGTAAGTTTGGAGACAGAGAATTTAAATATTTATCTGAGTTACTTTTTGATATAGGCGAACTGATAAAAAAAGTGGTCATTGACATTTATCTTGTTATAAACGTTGCACTCACAAGGTGCAACTAGCAAGATTGGAAGCCAAATATGGAAAGAGACAAGAAGCAATTGACATCATATATAAACCTTCTACAAGTAACACATGAATACCGTTCACAAGATCGTGTGGTGAATGAACAGAATAAAATACACGTTTTTTCTGTAACAAGGCAGACTCCAGAGGATATCAATTGTTCACAGTTTCAACCAGTAACGCCGGCGCAAAACTATACCAGACTGTAAACCATAGCAATAATGGTCAATGGAAAGTCGAATTATCAGTGTGTATAGTCCCAAGGGATGCACATACGTATAATATTTCCTATCACAAAGAATGCTATACAAAGAATGTTGTAAATGTTTTACGCAAAAAACATCAATGTCAAATTCTAGACAGTGAACCTAGATAGAGCATGTAAAGTCCATTTTATTAATTCTCTTTCAGAGGCTTCCATTGCTTGCAGAAGCACAAGGTGTGTACAAAGAAATATGTGCAGCAAACAGGATGGAGAATGAGCATGTTATGAAGAGGAGTGCAATTAAAACATTCATTGAAGAAGAGCTTTGGGACATGGATGTGCAATTTATTAACCCCATCCTGAAGAATTAACCACAACTTACATCTTTAAAAGCTACTACACATGTTGTTCTAACTAAAGCTGAAGAAACCACCAGCTTTTCTGGAAAAATGAAGAGCCTCTTTGAAGTGGCATGTATCATAAAGTACATTTTGTCTAGTAACCAGTGGCATTTTCAAGGATCAGTCGACACTACTAAGCATAGTACTGTAGTACCATTGGAGCTTGAATTTTTCTTTAATTGGTGTATTGCTGGAAGCAATATATTCCAAAACGCCAGAGTTGATATAGAACAAGTAGCTCAAAAGGCATGAGTACTTTCCCAAAGCCTTATGTATGAATGTTTAAGCGAATGTCTAATAAAAAATGAAACTACTACGATGACCAAGCATACTCATGACTACCCACTACAAGCAGGTGTTGGTTTAACAGTTCATTCCAATATTCGCATAAAATTCCTTGTTTAGCTTTTGCATAGTATAGGTTGCTCAGTTGAACACAGCAAAGTTCTACACCTAGAGACTTCAGTAGCAAAAGAGGTTATGCATAGAATGGATGAAAATGGTGGGGTGCATGCTCCACACTACTTTGTCAGAGAGAGGTTTACGTAATGTCCATCAGATATATAGATTTCCTCGAAGATACTCCTTAGGGTAAAAGAACTCTACATGGAAAAGTCATAGTATGCTACCAAGAGTGCTTATCTGAAGACCAGTCTGAAATGACAGTAGTTTCAGGTTCAGCGACAAGTCGCTCATTAGCAATTCTTCCTCAATGTATGACCACTTTAATGTAATACAAAGGTCCAAAGAACACTAAGCCAGTAAACCCAAGTTTAAGAAAGAGGTACTGATGATTGACCAAAGCAGATCTATCACAATATGTTTCTCTAAACATGGCGTGGCTATTGAGCAAATGCTTAAAGTGGTCATCAGAGCACGCAGCATATTCCTAATTATAGAGTTAAGCACAAAAAACATATGACATAAAGAGTCCAGGAGATGACCTGTCAGATGGATCGAATCAAATGAAGGGAACCACACACATACCAACATGGTCAGCTTTTGATTCAGATTTACTGGATGTCTTACTGATAATACTGGCTAGTCCCACTGACCATTCAGTTCAATTAACCGTCCTCATCCAACTGGAACTTGTTAATAAGCACATCTGTTACAATAATAATTCCAAATGTCTATAGACTTGGGTATTTATAAGCCAGTCCAGCAAGTAGCAACTAATTATGTCATGAGTTGATTTTCATCACCATTGGATTGTGCTACCAGGCTTGTTGCACACAGCTTTTGCAATGGTACATGCAATTGGAACATTTATTGACGGAACTAAAATTCCTGAATTGTGGTCAGTGCTGTATGGTGATAACACAGTCAATCAAATCATCTCAGGTAAGAAGTTCAGACGTGTAGTTGAAGCACACATTCGTACCCTAGTCACTCTGCAAATTGCTACTTTCCGTATTTCTTTGAAGAACATAAAAGTTTGAAAATTAGTTTTTATAATGAAGTGCGAGAGCTACGAGCCAGATTCAGTGAAACCGGCGCACAAGAATGTCTTACTAAACTACTCTTGGTGATGCAGAAGTGTGATCTCTTAAACAAGATGAAATTTTTTTATAAACAACAGGAAGAACTAGAACCAACATTCTGGATGTTACGAAAATACATGAGGAATGGTTGTTTGTTTGTTACTGTTTTCGAGATTTGAATCTTTCTTCACTAGAAGTTTTTGGTAAAATACTTCTTTGTATTAGATTTTACAAACTATTCTGGAATGACCGCTTGGTATCTTGCTGATATGAGAAGTTTGAAAGAATCGGATCCAGATATTTAGCATGAGTTCGAAAAGGGCAACTTGGTAGTAAATAAGTCTTAACATATCGTTTTGTGCTCTAGCTTGTGGTGAGACACTAGAACATAAAACAAAGGAATGAAAGTTGTGGGAGGACTGGTTTGAATAACACAGCAACCGAGTGCTCTCGCACACTTTTTCTTAACAGCACCCGAGCTCCAAAGGATATCACAAGAAATACTGAGTATGTGTGGTAGTTCATTCAAATTGGAAGCTAGAAAGCATCATTTAAATAATGAAACCGCTGCTAAAGCCCAAGATAAAGCCATTTCAGTCCTATATGGTGAGCTGGAGCATATTGGAAATCCTTTCAATTCGAGTGTCCCGACTTCATAAGTATAACAACAAAATCTGTATTCAGCGTGCAAATCACATCAGATGTTAGCTGAATTGAATCAGTAGGAACAAATTTGCATGAGGCCTTCAAGTCAGAGAGATTTCTTGATGGATCAGTCAGCCTCTGGGCACCTATAAAAAAAGAATAAACGAAAACTATATTCTACCACCAACAAACAATATAAAGTAAAGATTGCTGGATCCATAGCAGAATTGAATGCAGATTTTTCCCATTTTGCATGACTTTTGATTGTCGCACGATCTCAACGAGAAATTGACCTACGCATAATCTTAGGGAAGTATGAAATGTCTTTTGTGCCTAGATCCATATTTGCACAAGATGAAACAATGCATCTATGATCAGGTAAAAGTAAACTAATTTATATCTTGAAGTCTGTTGTGGAACCCGCTGTAAAAAAAAAAAAAAAAAACTCCTTACCATCTGTTCAAGCTCACCAAGCAAATAGATGGGTTGGAATCGTGGACGGAATGGGAGAATTGCAAGCTCTTGATAAAACCATTGCAGTGAAAACCAGTGAAGATCTTGCTGATGTGTTCACCCAAAAGAAATACTGGCAGTATGATGATATGAGATAAATATGAAAAAGCTATTGTCACACACTCGTACCAAAGATGAATTAACCACCTACCTTGCACACAAAATGCTAAGTCATGCAAAGTAATGTGTTGTTTCGTGGCATACAGAAGTTTCGATTGTTTAAAGATTAGTCAAGAAAACGCCGACACAAAAATCTTAGTACCGGTCCTTAGCACCAAGACAGAGGTGCAGACACACTACTAGTGTTTGCACAATTATCAGATATTTTAGTTTTGCTAGTGAGACGCTATCCAAGACTTTCGAAGCACATTCTTTGTGCCAACATCAGGTGAGGCAATATCAGTACAAAACATTGCCCGGATTTCACACATTGTTAGATTGTGACTCCACTGGAAGTTTGTTTGGGAAGGGAAAGTTATCATATTGGAAATCATTTATTTCTGCGAGTTAAGAAGAACTGATTGCCTTGCAGAAGCTTGGTACCAGTTACTCAGTACCTGATGATATTGTGTATCAGCTGAAAGCATTTATTTGCTGGATTTATCAGGCATACTCCTAAACAACATCACTTGCAGGATTATGCTCACGGCCAAGCAAGCCCTTTAGAGATAAATTACCTCCCACTAGAGGCTCCCTTATACCTGCACTTAAGAAAGCTAACTTTCAAGCCCTTGTGTGGTCAAAAGATGATGAACCAAATCCGGCCATCCCTAATCCAGCTGGACACGGCTGGTGTGTGGAAGAGGGGGTGCTTACCCCTGTTATGTGTGAAGAACCATGTGCCCCAGAGTTCTTTCTGAAACTGATTAAATGTTCATGTGTGAAGAACCGAGGTTCACCACCTTGCAAAAGTTTAGCAAGCAATCTGCCATGCACAGAAATGCTGACAACTCAACGTGTGATTATTTGGATCCACCTGATTACACAGACGAAGATAGTGATGAAGCCAATTTATATCTTCCTGTTGTATGTTTATGCGCATATAATACTTGAATTTGTTAAAAACATCATTTATAAAGTAATGTAATGTGGAGTATATTTTCTTATAATGTAATTAAAGTTATTTTCATATAAAAAAAAAAATTATATTCCGTACCTTTTTACCTTAAATCCAAGTACGGATCAAAATATAAGTTTTTCGCAATACTTGCTGAGAATGTAAATTTTAGCTTTCCAACAAGCTAAGAAAAAACATAAAAATAAATTGATTATATAGCGACCGAGATAAGGCAGTTTGTTTATATTGCAATGGCGGCCATCATGAATGATGTCAAAACAGAAATGCGCAACACCTGTAAGGGTGTCACCATGAAAATTACTGAACTACACAATTTTTCAGAAAAAATGACACCACTGGTACCTTC
>JABUQX010002339.1:15000-50000 GCA_015478945.1 Trachelipus rathkii | reverse complement strand
ATATATATATACTATAATACAGAAACTGATGAAGCCTATTGCAATTCAAAAAGAAGGAAAGGAAGAATATTTCAAAGTATACTATGAGGTAACTAACTTTAATTACAGTAGATAATTAATTATTATGCAAGGATACACGGTAATACACCTTTTAACATGTTACATTGTTACCGTTTAAAAATATATTTTAAGTTGTTTCATTTTTTTTTTTTTTTAAACATTTATTTCCTTTATCTCATTTACAGAGTTCGAAACAGATGGGCTCAGATGGGCCTTATCATTATGGCTCACACTACAGTAATTCAGGAATTGTTTTGCATTACCTCATAAGGTTGCCGCCGTTCACGCAGCTTTTTCTTGAATTCCAAGGTAAAATTTTTTTTCTTTTATATATATATATCATATATATGATTATATATATATATATATATAGTATATATAATATATATATACTATATATAGTATAGTATATATATAATTATATATTATATATATAATATATATATATATTATATATATATATATATATTATATATATATATATATATATATATATATATATAAACGCTTACACGAGGTGATACTTGCACGCCTCCGTATTGGCCATACTAATATCACTCACAGTCACTATATGTTACGGAACCCCCCTCCCATTTGCAAATTTTTTGTCGAAGTCATACCCCGCAATCTGTTCGCCAAATCTTCATTGATTGTTCCCCAGCTGGACTCTTTTCGCCGCCGTTATTTTCCTACTTTACGATCCATACAACACCTTTCCAAAAGATTGAGTTCCCCATATCTATCCGAATCTTCCCACTTTAGTAGTACATCTATTTTTTTTTAGTTTCTACAAGAAGTGAATATTCTCCATAATATTTGATTTTGTTAGGTTATAATACTAGGACTATATACTGCAAGGATACAATTTTGCTTATTTAGTTTTTGTTATTTTAAGTGACTTAAAATATTCGTTTCTCTATTTAAATCTTTTTTGAACGCTTAAAATATAGTAAGATCCAGGGACCCGCCACATGGTGTTCGACTTTTTTTTCAACCCAAGTATGGCCGCTTTGTGAGCCGTGGTTGGTCCTGTACCACGGGACTCAACAATAAAAAAAATATTAGATATATATATATCATATATATATATAATTAATAATATATATATATTATATATATATATATATATATATATATATAATATAATAATATATATATATATCATTACATAATTTCTTCCAACACAGAGGTTGAGGTGTGCAGCATACACCGGAACACAGAATTTAGTAGCTGGATGAACATGGGACATAAGTCATACTATATAATTACCTGTAATAAAATAAAATACGATATATATATATACTTAGTATATTATATTATATATATATATTAATAAATAATGATAATACATATGATATATATAAATATATATAGTTTACTATAACATATATAATATATATATAAATATATCACAAGGGAGCTACAACTTGATGTAGGGGTAAATAGGGTTAATGAGGAACTATAAAATAAGTTTAATGTATATCTGTAGAAAAAAAGTATGTGCCATGAATTTGGCCATAAATTAATCACAAACTTATAAATATATTTCGCATCTAATATTAAAATTTTTGCGAAAATGTATACATGTGACTTACATCAGGGCTGCAGAACTAATGGTTTTGGGTGGAGCTCGAGCAGACATTTTTTCAGGGGTTGAGCCGGAGCAAAAATTTATTACGGGGGTGGTTCCAGAGTAGAAAAAAAGGTGCCGCTCCCCGCTTCGGCAATTGATATTTTTATGGATAATTTCACTGCCCGACAAACTTTTTTTTTAGTTATATTAAATTTATTTATTATAAATTTTGTTGCGCTCAATTCACAAATAATGTTAATTTTTTGTCTTTCGCTTCCGGGTTTGCCACTCTTCATATGAAAGCATTAAAAAAAATTAATTATGAATTGAAATGTCAAAAAAAAAAAAAAAAAATTATTTATATTTGTCCTATCAATATGAAATCTTCAGGGCATATATAATTGGGCGGGGTACACATTTATTACTTAAATATGGTTTGTATATCCAACTGTTTTAACTTTGTTTACTAAAAAAAATTATATTTTTGCAATTTTATTAATCCTTCCAAGTAAATAACGGCTAAACTAAAGGCGATTGACAAAATCCAATATGATATTTGCCTTCAGCACGACAAAAACATTAGAAACGAGTATTGTATCATATGCAACGGAAAAAAACATTTGTTGGCCTTTGTTGTTACTTTTATTATTGCAGTATATATTATATATATATATATACAATATTATACTTATATATATATAATATATATATAATATATATATATATCATATTATATATATTATATATATATATATAATATAATATATATATATATACTATATATATATATATATATATATATTATATATATAGTATAATATATAGTATTATTACTATATATATATATTGTAGTAATAAATGCAATAATCTACTTAAGCCTGTAGGATACACCTTGAACCTTCCGTGAAAGACGTAAGACTAAGAAAATTGATACGGGATTTTCATTAGACAAAACTTACTCCTTGTGCTATTGTTTCATCGTTGAAACGAAACGTCAGGAAACAGTTGATTGTTTAATAGTTGCTTTAAAGATAGTCATCCCATAATTTTTTTTTTTTTTTTTTTTTTTTTTTTTTTTTTGAACAGATTGTATTTAAAAAACCTGAAGAAATGACTTTGAAACTAGGAGTCTCTTGTCCGAAACTAAAACATTCATTAAGGTTTCTGAAAACAGGATATTGATTATCTCAATATTGGGGAAGAATGTAGAAAAGGATAATACAATTTATGCCCTGTAAAGCATAGGGTAAATTTCATTTTTGCCTATTAATATTAGAATTGCGTTTGACAACGAAGATAAGCAACTATATTTAGCTATTTTTCTTTTTTTTTTTATTTAAAAAATAAATCATAATTGCACACAGTGAAAGAGATCACCGAAATCGACAACATTTCAAGATAAGACAGAAATAAACACAAGCGACTTGTTAGAATGTCGTAATTCTCACAAAGAATTTAGAAAATCATGTAAAAGAGCGAAATATAAGATATCGGCATAGTTACAGGATAATTTATCACACATAATCGGTCACAAGTATGTTTAAAACATTAATAAGGACCAGTGAAGCAAAAACGATGCAGAAACTGGTACAAATTGATACAAGATTTATTATGAATGAATCAACTAACGATATCACATTACTAGTATGATTTCCAAGAAGCGAGCAAACAATGATAAAAGTATGAAACACAGATATCAACGTTCCGTAAATAGCCTAAATAATTTTGATCACAAGCATGTGCTGTGGAATTCACACACAACAATACTCTTGCGGCAAATTTTATAAAAAGGGCATCGAGACAAATAGCCAACACAGCACATAGTCCCAAAATTAATGAAGTTTTATAGTGCAAAGGTAGAAAGTAGAAAGCAATACACCCGTTTGCAAGATTATTATCTCACACACAACAAGTCAAATTGAGCAGGCAAATAGCAACATCCACACGGGAGAAATTATAAAAATTATTCATTAACAGCAAGAAAAATTACATGCATAGAGAGAGACTTGGACTGTTCTAAAAAAATATAGATACGGGAACTGGGGAAAACATAATCTAATTTATGTATAGAAAATAAAAGGAAAAAGGAAAGTCTATTGAAAATGACAACAAAAAGCCTGTCTCATAGAAATCAACAATTTTTTACGCTATCTTAAAAAACAAAATATTATATTACAGCGCCCCATCTTATGTTGACATTACAATAGTTCAGAACTCATTTCTCTAGAACATCAGAAAGAATACTGATAATTAAAAACTCAAGGAAAAATGCATCTTTGTGAACTGGAGATGTAAAACTGAATATAACATCATAACAGGAATTGTGGTCGGAGTCTGTAATTTCAGATCAGTTTCAGGAATTCTTTCTTGGGGTATCTTCTCGTATGTAGATGAAGAAGAAGCCAAATTTGAAATTTGATTAGAGAATGGGACCAATTTTAGCACGCATAAAGCGATTGCAAAATTACAATGCTTCAATAAAAGAACGTTTCAACCTCAAAAAATCCTCTGATCGAAAATTAACAAATAGCTTAGGATATATAAGGGTTATTAGATGTTTATAAGGAAAATCGACCGGAAAAATCAAATGTAAAAAAACTATTGTTCACTCAATTATTTTTAATTCAGATTTGGTTGCTCTACACTTGTTTAAACAGCTTTTCGCTGCTATTCACAGTCGGAGTGTTGATGCGCTTATTTTCGGATTTTTAAGAACAAATCATAACATCTAATCTGGGACCATCGTTACACGGAGGATTGTTTGAGCTGTTTGTATTTTAAGAATCCACTATTTTTGAATTTAAATATTATTAAATAACGCTGTCAATTAGTAGAAGAGTAATTATTTTTAAAAGTTAGGAAGATGGCTAAATTGTAAGTCAAAATCAAAAGTTGGTACTAACAACCAAATTTTTCTATAATACCATAAAAATTTATTATTTTAATGTATTATTATAATTAAATGATATTCATGTTCTAATAGAAGATGAAACTTAATATTTCAGTAAATTCACAAGTAACATTTACCAATTAGAAAAATGGTGGAGCAGCCGGAGTACGAGCCGTCAGAAAATTTACAAGTTTCCTGCATTGCCAGGCTGACCTAGTTACTTATATACCAAATGAAATTTTTTTCCGTAACTCGCATTATCTCTTTTAGTTTTATGGCACCGCCATCAACTCGCCGTACACCCGTAATCAGTGCGTGTGTGTGTTTTTTCTTTTTTTAATAAATCGGAAAAAAATAATTTTATTCATTATTTTTATTAGTTATTATGTATTATTATTATTCTTATTATTTATTATATCTTTTTAGGGAGTGAGGAGGGTAAATCAAGTTATCAGTCCCCAAATTCAGAGAGTCTGTTAATATTAAACTACTCCCAATCCATACCGTCTATTTGAGGATAGTTGAAAAGTAAAAGAACTGAGAATGAAAAGAAATGAGAATATGCAAAAAGGCGTGTCGGCACGAGTGGGCACAAGGGCTCTTGAAGGTGGACGTATACGATGGGAGATAATGTTTGAAAATATAAAACGGGGAAAAGCCCATAGACTCCATTCTACGTAAGGGGACTGTGTGCAGCGGAAATGACCCCAGATGGGTTTGCATACTTCATACAGGAACGAACGATACCCTTATAAAGAGCAAGCAACAGGGGTGGCGGCATTGGCGTGAAGTTTCGATGTACCCTCAGAACGCCCAACCTTTTAGAAACTTCTTTTGAAAGAGAAATAATGTATTCTTCCAAGAAAAATCACAAGAAAAAGAAACGCCAAGAATACTATGAACAGATGAAGGTTTGAGTTGCGTGTTTTCGAAGAATGTGTTACAGTTGTGTGGAAGATTTCCGTGAAGAGTAGATAGTTGATGAAATTATGTCGATGAAAACGACCATGTTTTCTGTGCCCCAATTAGAAATTCGAAAAAGATCCAAGGTTAGTTGATCCAGGGCCACCCTCCTAGTATGAGTTAATTGCTGTTTGGTGTGGAGAACGTCTTTCAAAAGGAAAGTAGTTATGAAGGGGTGGGGTCGTCGGCATAGGGGATATGTGATAAAGTAACAGAGGGAAGGTCAATAATAAAAAGTATAAAAAGAATTGGGAAATAGGACAAAACCCTGAGGAACACCGATATTAATAATAATTTTAAATGATGAATTGTGGCCGTCTAGAACTGCTGCTATAGAACGACCGGAAAGGAAATCAGGGAGAAAGTTTATAAATGAAAGCTTTGTGCCAGACTCTATCGAAGACTTTCGATTTGTCTAGCACCACAACAAAAAAAATTCACCGAAATGCCGAATAAGAGATGGCCAAGAGTCAGAGAGAAGAGAAAGAAGATGACCAGTAGAGCGTTTCTTTCGAAAACCATTACTAAAGATCTGAAATAATATTAGAAGAATTGAGAGGTTTTTAAATTTTAGTGTTAAGAATAGATTCAAAAGCCTTTGGAAAGTAGAGAGGTTAGGATAGAACGATAGTTTAGAAGATTGTGAAGGATGGTCCCCTTTTTCTGGTCCTATGGATGGGCATTGTAGAATACACCTTTCCCAGGACTAAGGCGATGGAAAGGGATCGATGCTGAATGGTGTCTGCAGACGAAAAAAGTTTACCCACAAGCCGGCCCCGGTTCGGCCCTCCGGGACCCCACAAAACAGCCAAAACAAAAAAAAAAAAAAAACAAAAAACACAATAAAAAAAAAAAAAAAAAAAAATATAAAACTTCAGCAGGATCTTTAACTAAAAAAAAAAAGAAATAAATACGGAGGAAATAACCATACAAGACACAAAATAAACTGTAATAAATATCTTTAATGAGTTTATTGAAAGAGCGGAAAAAGAAAAAAAAAAAACTTAATTCAAGAAAAAAAGACCAAACTAAAACATCTACATAACAGAGACGCAAAGCAGAGGAGAAAAGCGAACGTTGGCTTAAACAGTTTTGAAATCCAGGACATAATTATTCCTTCATCGATGCTCCATTATCTCTTACTCATCTTTGTCAGAAATTGTTTATCACTCAATTAGAAAAAGAATAATGAAGTCAAATAATGCATATAAAAAGAGAGAAGGATTAATAAAATAAAGAAGGCGTCCCAGGAATAAGAGGTCAGGTAAATTGAAAAGGGAATACCTATAAACACAGCAAAAGGGAAGTTTATTCGCGCTATTGTACAACTTTTCGGCACTATTTTTAAATTTCATTAATTTTTAATATCAGAAAAGTTATTATTATTATATATTTGCTTAATAACGAACGCATTCAATGGCATAATCTACTTAAAGTTTTTAAAACAATCAAAATTTATTTATATGATCGCATATAAATAATTTACAACATTAAATTAATTTTAAAAATTAAGAATTACTACTTCTACCTTATATAATATATATATATATATTATTATAATTTTAATATAAATATTATTATTATTGTATATTATATAATATTTATATATATTTATTTATTAATATTACTAAATTAGTAATCATTATATTGTGGATATTTTTAGGATTCAAATAATATACTATCAGAAAAGGAGAGGCATCTTAGTAAGCTATGATTGTTACAATTTAAATAGATCTCTGTTGCAGCATATTCAATTATGCAAACTATCAGAAAGGAAAGGTATATATTTTTCCGGACGGCTCAAAGGACACAACACTGGGTATTCTGCAGATTAGTAGCCCCATCTAATACCCCATCAATAGGAAGTTTTGCTAAAATCAGTGAGACTATGCCGACAAAAATATAATACTTATGTGTTCCTATGTTTATTAAATTGAATAAAAGATTGTAGATTTCTCTATCTTTGAAATTGAAAAAAAAAACAAAAATTGAATTTAAACGAATTATTTTCTTATTTTCGACGGAAATTTTATTGGATGCTCCCAGAATCGCTCCTTTCACCGCTTGAAGACGGACACATGGCGATTCAGCATGTTGTCTGAAAAAACTCAACAATACAGCTTATTCGAGAACCCTAATATTACGCGGAATTTTTCTTCACCTTAACGCGGAGATTGTTAGTAACACTCAAGTGGTCAAATTTAGAAAGAAACTGTCAATTTTTATATCAACATCTTTTGGTTGTTCGGTTTTAGTAGTTTACAACTTAGGAAATAACAAGGGAAACTGCTCACTTAGGAACCACTCTCCACTTACCTTTCTTTAGCCTCATCCTCTCTCTCCTCTTCTCTCTCTCTCAATAAATCCTAAACAAACAAAAAAAAAAAAAACAAAACAAAAAAAAAGAAAACGAAAAACAAAATAAAAAAAAAATAAAAACAAAAAAACAAAAAAAATCCACCACAAAAAAAAAAAACAAAAAACATGAAAATAAAAAAAAAAAAAAAAAAACAAAAAAACAAGGACAAAAAAGAAAAAAACAAAGAACAAAAAAAAACAAAAACTCTCTCTCTCTCTCTTCTCATCTCTACATCTCTCTTCTCTTACTACTATCTCGCTAAAATCTCCTCATCTACTCATCTACTCATCAATAATCTCGTTCATCTCATCTCGTCTCTCTATCTCAAATCTTTCTCTCTTTCTTCTTCTCTCTCTCTACTGCATCTACATCTCTCATCTGTCTCTCTCTCTCGTCTTCGATCTTCTCATCTCTCTCTCAATCTCACATCTCTATTCTCTCTCTCATTCTTCTCATCATCTCTCTCTCTCTCCTTACTCTCCTCTCTCTCATCTCCTCTCTCTCTCTCTCTCTCTCTCTCTACTCTCTCTCTTGGTTCTCTCTCTCGTTCTCCTCTCTCCTCTACTTCATCTCTCTCTAAACCTCTCTCATCTCTCCTCTCTCTCTCTCTCTCTCAATCCTCCTCTCTCTCATCTCTCTCTCTCTCTCTCTCTCTCTTCTCTCTCTCAATCTCATCTCTCTCTCTCTCTCTCTCATCCTCTCCTCAATCTTCTCGACTTTCGACGATTCTCTCGTCTCTCTCTCTCTCTCTCCTCTCTCTCTGTCTCTCTCTCTCTCTCTTCATCTATCTCTCTCTCTTCTGCTCATCCATCTCTTCATCTCTTCCTCTCTCTTCTCAATCTCTCACTTTCTCTTTCTCTCTCGTCCTCAATCTCTCATCGTCATCAATCTCTCTCTCTCTCTGCTCTCCTCTCTTCTCTCTCTCTCTCTCCTCTCTCCTTCTCTCTCCTCTCCCTCTCTCTTCTCTCTGCTCTCTCTCTCTCTCTATATCTCCTCTCTCTCTCTCACATCATCTCTCTCATCCTCTCTCTCTCTCTCTCTCATCTTTCTCTCTCTCTCTCTCTAACCTCTGCTCTCTCTCTCTCTTCTCTCTCCTGTCATTCCCACTCCATCTCTCTCTAACTCTGTAGTGGGTCCGATAATGACATGCCCAGTCATGCGGAGAACTCAACTTACAGCAATTCCCTGTTGAAAATAACACCACACGGTAAAAATGTGAGAGGACCTACAGTGCTTCTTCCCTTAAAAAGCCGCGCAGTCTTCAACCTGATTTAATTTCGAACAGAGAGGATTTTAGAAAGTTACGTACATATTACATAAATTGAAGGCATGGAGATGCCATTTCGCCAGCTCCAATGAACAAATATCCTATAAAACAAAGCATCTTTATGTTGAAATTGCATCTTGCCACCCCATTCCTGCCTACGTGTAAATACCACACCGACACACTCGCATGCCCACTAGCCAATCATGCCTCCAATTCCCAGTGAGACTCCAGACAAATTTTACCTGTAAACATAGACCTGCCTAGTGTATTGCCACACTACCGACATTCTTCAAGATAAGCTACAAAAGCAGTCCAATTGATCAATCTCACGTTCCAACTATGCCATCAGACAGCCCACATAATCCAGAGTATTAGTCTTCAAACTAACTACAATGAAAACCTAAGTTGGTTCAGTCAACACAAAACTTGGAAAACTAGTACCTGCCAAGACACGCAAATTTGTAGCCCAACTCTACGATTAGGTTCTCCAACTCACGTCAAGAGGACTGATCTCTGATCCCTAATAAGTTCCTAAACACAAAAGCAAAAAAGCGTAAGGTCACTTCAGGCTATAGAACAATTCGGTAAAAAACTAACCCAAATCAGCCAGAAAAGAGATATCCATAGACGTAAAAAATGCCAAACTCGGGAGAGACCTCGCCTCATACAGTCGATTCCTGGGACAAAAGCGAACGACATTTCAAAGTCAGATTAGTACCCAGAACAATAACAGCTAATCGAAGAACTCCAACGCAATCACCCTCTGACAGTTCTCTCTCGCAAGAGAATTGCTGCAGCTCTTCTAAGAATCCTCCTATAGAATCTTTCACGATTTCCTATCTCAGCTTCCAAAGGGATTCTATGCCTTTCGGAATGAAAATGGACCAATGTCCCAAATAGAGCTTGGAATGTGCATGATCCACTCCTCTTTAATGCTTCCTGCCGCTGCCGAAGGTAGAGCGAATGTAAACCGTCCAAACAGGTAAAACTCCGAAATGGTTACAGGATCGTTGGATGCTATACTAGCTGACCCAGAGAAGGGTCTTCCAATTCTTAAATCAAATTGTTTCGCTAATCTTACTCAAAAATCGACATGGCTTAGATGACTAACTGCGCAAAATCTCAATATCGACTTTGTCACCACAACGAGTTCTAATATCGGAACACCAAAAATCGCACACCTCCAGCACCTTTCAAACAAAGATGACATCTATTCTTTGAAGGACATTAACTTTCCTTCCCGCGTTCCAATGGAAACAGCCACATTATCCCCACATTTTACTGAATCTGCTTGCTTAGTATATACTGATATCGCTCCCATTCCTAAACATGGGCATTTTGGTTGCTCTTCCACAGACCAACCAAATACACACAAATAAGATGGACTCTGGTTGAAAACTCAATATAATCTCGTATTCATCGAGCGAACCCTTACACTAATACCACAGAAAACTCTCTTCCCATAGGCGGTTGTAAATATCCCAAATCTGACAATATATGACTATAATCTATAACCACGTAGGATTTGTCTATTCCCTCCTCGTCGAGGATCGCCACGTCTAACCAGCCTTTCCACTTCCATCTGATCACTCCAACACACCTCTAGTCACTTAGAGACCAATTGTCTCAAAAAAAAAAGACCATCCTCCATAGAAATATTTTTATACCAAACATGAGCATTGGACCACTTTCCTTTCAATTGGAAATTGACGTGAGCGATACTTACTCTAATTTCAAGAAATTTGTATCAAACTAAATTAAAACATATGTTACACCAAAAGTGCTCCGCTCTCTCGTCAGGGAACTTCGACCATGTTCATCGCGAACATTCTTTCAAGCCAATCGAAAATATAAATCGCACGCTCACCTCTATTAAAGAAAGAGATGACACATGTACGGGGAGGATTAGGAATATTTCATTTCATAAATTCTGTTCCATATTCCTCCCTCTCTCAAAATAGACATTCATGGAGTTTGCCAAACACGAATTCATATTGTCCACCGAACCCTACTGTGCTGATCACTTGGCTACCGAGTTAGTGAGATTTACTAAGGGTCGACTAAATAGCTGATGTTTTATAAGCAGCTTCCCGTACTCCGGTGTATACTACGGAAACTTCACCTTTACGCCACCCTTATGGGAGCGACTCATGATCCTTCGATCGTAAGTCTAAGATCCTTAATAGATCTTCTAAACCCCTTTTCTCTCTGGGATGCCTTAACAAGGACTCCTAACACTTAATGAAGGTTTAGATACTACACCTTTGTCATGTATTTAATATTTCCTTTTGCTCCCATTTCCATTAATGGATGCGCATTGTATACCTGGTCCAGGTCTTGAATTAATTATAACGACAGTGTCATTGTCGCAATAGCTTTAAAATGAGCTTGTTACAGAGCCAATGTTTAAAAATCGTAACTCAGGTTACTGGCGTATGACCGAGCTGAGCTCGCTCATTTCTCTCTCATGCTGCAAGCCATCACCAACTTTTCTCCCTCAACAAAGCGGTTTGCCGACTGTATTGATGTGCCTTTCACTTCTTCCCAGCAAGTTATCGTCACAGCCAGGCGGAAGCTTGTCTACTTCCGCAAATCTAGGAGGCAGGCGTCGTCCGGGCAAAATCCTTGGTGGTCCCTAAGAGTATGCACAAAGCTAACCGATGAGAGAAAGAAACTCTTAACATGCAATACAGAAAAGGACCCGTACCAACCCCAAACATGAATTATTTTTAAATTTTAGCGAGATCTGAGATCTCGGCGAATTAATCTCGCAAAACACGTAACGAATTATTATTCAGAACTGTTTTCTCTACTTGTTCACTCCCCCTCTCAGTGTGGGTAAGTTGCAAACAAAAAAGATATTTCGATCGTCCAACAACATATATACCCACAAGTTCCTCCGTGATGGCCTGAATTAATAACCAGACACAATTCTCCGCCCTGCCTGCTGTTGCAGATGCATTAGGTTATAGTTTTGCTACGCCACCCGAGTTCTTTCCGCTATCTAAGCCTTTTCAAAATATTAGAACATAACACTAGCACTGGCCAGACTTCATTCAACAGCGAGAAAAGAGAAGATCATAACCCTATAACCCGTCTTTTACACTTGCAAGAGTATTCAAAACTGCACTGCTAATAGCAAAAGACTAGCTGCCCTTGTCCTAGACATGATTTTCGTACATATATGCTTCTCGAAATTTCACCCTCGTCCACAGTCCTCCATTATGGATCTGATATAAACGATATGATCTCTGCTCCTGCTTATAAACTGTACGTGCAGCTTTTGTAAATAATTTCTTTTCCCCAAACCTAGGGAAAAGATCCAAAAGATTGGCGGAATCCATAAAGACCCACTTACTTCACTTTGTTACTTTACCTTACTACTTAGTTCAGCTATTTTGAAGCTGCTTTCTCACTTTCTTTGAAGGTCGCCAGGCTTTTTCAAACTTCCAGTTTGGTTATCCTCATAATCGTTGACTCGGATCCCTTGTGTATAAACCTGAGAACCAATGACAATCCGGGAAAGCAATCGTCTCAACTGGTTGGGATGATTGCTAAGGTATCTTTTTTGACCTGAAAAAGCTTATGACAGACACGTGGAGAACTGGGCGGTTCTCTCTTAAACATCACTCGCTCTGTTTCCGTGACCAACTCCCTCTTTTCATTAGATGCCTTCTTGTCAATATAGATCCATCCAGATTCAGGGCACTTCAATTATGTCACAGCCACAATTTAATCTGGATTGAAGGCGTTCCAGCCAGAGTCAGTGTTTAAGTGTATTATACTGCTCTTCGGATATTAATGACATCGTTACCTCTATCCAGCAACAGTCAATTTTTTCTTTCCTATGTTGATGAGACCTTTTGCGTTATATATAGCCGGTGCTAGGCTGCCTTTTCTTGACGGCATCTTCAACTAGCTATTGAAAATATTTCACAATGTGGTAGATCCCATGGCTTCCATTTCTTACCAACCAACCAAACCTCAGCAATACTTTTTAAGAAAATAGGGATTCGAGAATCTGCCAACCACTTCTTACCAAGCGAAACCTTAAGCCTTATAGGGTTCGTCCATTCCTGTAACTTCCACAAGTCAAATTCTTAGGACTCATTCTAGATGACCCCTTTAACATACGCACCGCATATAAAATTCCTGAAAAACTACTTGTCATGCGCTCGCCTGAACCTATTAGTAACTCGCCTTAAAAATTTTGAAGAGGTGCTTGATCACAAGTCGCTTCTTTACGTCTACTTCACATCGCACCGAATTTCGATCGAAGCTGGATTCATGGCTGATGTACGATAAGCATCCAGGCTTCCCCAACTCGAGTATACTAACCGTTAGATCCCATCCAACCGGCAGGCACGTCGTAGTCTCTCTAGGGCTTTACTGATTCGTCACCCCGATTGAGCCTTGAAGTTGAATCCACCAATGTGAGGCCACTCTCTCTTCGAAGGGAAACCTTCATGGCACAAGTTTATCTTTACGCTTTTCAACTCACAATACAAGCCACTCTAACACAGATTCTGCAGAGAAGATACTCAGAATTTCTAATGATACTGCCATGTTTCGCCAACCAGAGTTTATAACATCCTTTTAATTTCTTCAACATCCCTTTGCAAAAGGTTATGCGCCTTTCTCTTTATAGACGAAGGATAAACCTTGGCCATAGGTCCTGAACCTACTCATCCATCTAGCCACCCTGCTGCACTTGTAAGGATCCCATTCCTGCTTACATTCCAGCAACGCTCACGGTGAATTTACTCCCAGTGTTTACTGGCGGCTCTAAAACATGGATAATAATTATCGGTGGTGGCGTCTGATGTCAATTTTACATGTTATGAACTCTCCACTCGATATTTCAATTTTTAACTGCAAGAAGTTAATATTCTTTTTATAATTGACTTGCCCTTTCTCATCTATCTCCCCTTAAACCAAGACCACTCTATATGCATTTATTAAGAATTCGCATCAGGCGCTTTCAGGCGCTTAAAACCACTTATTCTAAAAACACAATGGTATCTGCTGTGCAAAAATTTCTTTGGCTTCTCCACTCCCGTGAGAAAAAAAAATCATACTATGTTGGACCCCTTCTCATGTACGGGTAATTGGCAATGAAATCTCCGACAGAGAGGCCAAAATGGCCACCTCTACTTTTCGGAACTGTTCCAGGTACCTCCCGAAATCCATTCGACAAGGCCGATCTCCAATTCAACACTGATTACTATCGCTCTCGACAAGGCTTTCGGTCTTATTGGCAAGAGTGCTGGACGAGTGATCACCAATATCACTCACGGCCACTACCTGTCAAGAGACCCTCCCATCTGCAAATTTTGCCATCGCCGTACCCCGCAATCTGTTCACCATATCTTCATTGATTTTCCTCAACTGGACCCTATTCGTCATTGTCATTTTCCTAATTTATAGTCTAGAACACCTTCTTAAAGATTATTCTATATCTTATCTGAATTTCTTCCCACATTTAGCAATGTAACTCTATTTTTCTTGTATCTTCAGCGAGATGATATCTTTTGACACATTTGATTTATTTAAATAATTGAAATATTTTATAATATAAGGATATATTTTTTTATTTTATTTAGTTTTTACTTATTTTTTGACTGAATATTCATTTCGTCATTCAAATTTCTTTGACATTTAAAATATGCATAAGCCAGGACCCACCATAGAGTTGATTATTCAACCCGTTGCGGCAGCTTCTTTGTGGGCGAGCCATGGTGGGTTCTGTACATTGGACTTCAAAAAAAATAGCTATATATATATACTATTATAAAATATAATAATAGTTATATAACTTATATATATATATTATTATAATTCATTAATAATATATATAATATAATTATATAATATATATATATATATATATATATATATATTATAAATATATGATACTTAGAGTTCGGATTCTGATAATAGTACTATAGTACTATATATACATATATAATCATATATATTATATATATATATAGTATATAATATATATATATTTATATATATATATATATAAATATATTATATTATATATATATATTATATATATAATATATATATATAATATTTGTTGGTGGAATAACAAGCTCATTTTACGCTCTGTAATTTATATATGTGAAAGACCCTTAGTTGCAGATAGAATTATTATAAAATTGCATACATTTAAAAAAATATTTAAATCTTTACACATCATTTAAGAACTTTATTGCAGAACATTAAACTTAAAAGCTAGATCCCGGCAATAAGTTTTATAGATATATTATCTTAGAACCTTATTTTCAACATGCTTAGATGGAATTGCCTTGTTGATCATGGTGATTTTTTGACTATCCTTCCTGAATTCGTTATGTTGGATCTCGTTAAAAACTTTTATAAAAAGAATCATTTTTGCAATTTATTAAGGTATCATGATAAGGATCTATTTTGCAATTTCAAGGGCATCTATTATCGCCTACCTGCGGAAGATTGCTAAATGCAAGTTTCTCTTTTGGTATTTTTCTTTTATATGATATGATTGTATGATTTCTGATAAATTAGACATATTTTAGATGTTATTTGGTTGGTTGTGTGCTGTTCTGTCTTGTGTTAGTGCTGAATTTTCTTTTTCAATAGATGCCCTGGAGATTGCAAAATAGATCCTATACAGAAAATATGCAAAAATATGATCTTTTTTTATAAAAGTTATTAACCAGACCAACTAAATCGGGAGGAAATAGTCCAAAAGATCAATAATCCGAAGCAAGTTCCATCTAGAGCATTTATAAAGGTCTACAAGAAAGACGGAAAAACTCTCTCGCGACTAGCATTTTTAAGTTTTAATGTTGTGTAAATAGTATTTAAAGTTGACTGTGTAAAATTTTTTTAAAATTTTAAGCGTATGCAATTTTATAATTCCATCTGCAACTAAGGGTCTTTATATATATATATATATATATATATATAAATATATATTATATAAGTATATATATATAATATATATATACTATATTTATATAAAAATATACTTAATATATATATATATAATAATTATATTATTAATTATATAATAATATAATATATATTATATATTATTAATATATAGTAATATATATATATATATATATAATATGTAATATATATAATGTAAATAACTATATATATATATAGATAATATACATAATATATATATTATATATTAATATAAAGTATTATATATACTAAATATATATACTATTATATATTATATATAGATATAATATATATATACGTATTATATAGTATATAATATATATATATAGTATAAAATAAGGGTTTAAGTTTGGTACACGACAAAATGGAGAAATGGTAAATCATGTTGTGTTACCCCCTTGGTGTCATGGAGATCCACGAAGGTAACTTCACTACATTTTTTATTATTATTAATTTATTATTATTATTATTATTATTATTATATTATTATTTATATTATTATTATTATTATTATTATTATTATTATTTTTGTAATATAATTCTTATTATGAAGGCATTTTTGTTTAGTACTAACCATTTTTTTTATCTGCGCAAGTGTCAAATATTTTATGAAATTATGCAATTTATAAAACTGTGTAGAGTTACAAAACACGTAAATTTAAATAAAAATAAAGATAAAAAATTATTTTTTCATAGATTCGTATTGGTTCACCGAGCTCTTCTGGAGAGTCCTATTGTAACTCAGGGGTTAAAGCATTGGATCGATTTGGTGTTCGGTTACAAGCAAACTGGGAAAGCAGCTGTGGATGCTATTAACGTGTTTCATCCGGCGGTTAGTTTCCTCATTTTTTTCTTAAAATCTTTACATTTATCTTAAAGTGATGTTTATTAATTGCGATAATGGTACAGAAAGGACGTAATAATTATGCATACTTAATATTTGACCTATATCAAAATTTGAATGAAGTCTAGATTGTCTCGGTATTACAAGAATTTGAAGCACTCCTTTATATTTCCTTTTTAACAATATTTATTATTATTTTCAGTTTAATTTCACATTTTCCAAGTAGAAATTGCCTCCAGTTTATCCCATTTAGTTATATTTTGGTTATCATTTTTGAAATTATTTAAGAAAAACTATTTAATATATTTTTTCCAAATACATACAGATAAGTTTCTCTATTCTCCCCCTTCCCCTCAAAAAAAAGTTTTTGATATTTAAGTAGATAATTATTAGGTGCTTATAATTGTCATAGATCTTTGATAATTGTCTTAATTGTATGCTTTTATAAACTTAGAAACTTTCTCTGGAGTGGACAATATCGCTTGAAATTTCCTTTTCTGTATTCATTAATTCCAGACCTATTTTGGCTTCGACGTTGAGATCAACAGCGACGAGTTAACCATCGAAGCCCGGCGGACAATGATCAGGACGTACGGACAGACCCCTCGTCAACTTCTAACCAGTCCTCATTCTTCACCTTTCTTAAATACTTTTACCTACTTCAAAAGTGCATCATCCTCTAAGAATGTAAGTAAACAGCTGTAATGTTTGACAATATTAATGATCCGAATAATGGTGCTGTACAATCTCAAAAATATACAAAATATTTGAAAGTGATAAATAAAATTGGAAATTATTTAATTTTTGTTTTTCCAAAGGAAATCCCACAAGTCTTAAAAGATGTCAGCGGCATTCCTTGGGGCATTTACGCAGGTTCTCCCGCAGATCCAAAACCAAGTGTTCAGTTGGTGCAACCTCTTCAGTGTCATGTTGGGTCAATGATGACCTTCTCTCTAAACGAAGTGGCAATAATATCTCCTTCTACTGTCGTTCATACTGTCAGAGCGAAGAAAGGTATTTTATCCAATTTTGTAAGAACTTTAGTACCATTACTTCTGTTGGAAAGCAGCTTAATGTGGTGCGAAGGTTGTATTGATTTATGGGTATTAATAGAAACTTTAATCGTTTGAAATGTCGATAATATTTAATCTTGTTTCAGGTGATCAATCAATTATACATCACAGATTCATAATCTCTTGGAACCATAATGATGAAATAGTAAGATGCCGTCACTACAAATCATCTATTGTTTATCCTCTGGTCTCCCTTCCTATTTACAATAAGGTAAGATTTTTTTATTATTTAAAGCAGTAAAATAGTTAATATGAACTGTTGTATGTGTTGGGTGTGTTTTTAGTGTTGTGTGGGTATTGAGATTAATGTAATTCACTATGCAGTAACTGTAATTAAATATTACAGAAAATCTCCTGCTGACGGCAATTTTTTTGTGTCGTTCAGGTAGCCGGATGGAGATTCGAACTCTCGCTCTCGCAAAAGGAAAACTACCATCCTAAAGCGAGAAAAATCTCGCTTTAATTAATCCGCTGAACCACCGTAAACACCTAAAGAACAATACTACTAATTAGAATGTTTTTGGTTTAATACTATAATTATTATATTAAACATATTTTATTTTTAGATAATAAACTTTATATATTTCACCTTATAATATTCAGTTACTTGTGATTAAAAGTATGTAAATAGAGTGCGAAACTACTACTATTTATAAATAAATGTTTTTAGAATCATTGCTAACTCTAATCTATGTTTATCCTAATGATTAATCCTAATTATATACATTTCTCCCGAATTTTAAGCTCTTTAATCTCAGAAAAGAAAAGAAAGAAAAGAACAAAAAGATCTTTTACCTACTTTTTCCAGAAGTTTGATAATGTTAGGATTTTTAATGTAGTAATTATACATAATTTTGATGTTGTCATTCAATATAAGATAATTTATTCGCATTAGGTGTTTAAAGTAATTATACAAGACAAGAATATTTTGTCTTCCCCTTGTTTAAAATATTATAAAATTTAAAGAGAGAAAAAAAATTACTTTGTAGGAGACATTACGATTTTCGGTTTATTGTTTTTGTAACATGACCATTCCGTTTGTCAACTATCGTTAGCTAACTTATTTAATTTTATCCTTCTCTTATTTAATTTCAGGTAACTTCCTGTGTCATTTCTCAAAATCAGCTATGGCTTGGCACGGACAGTGGACAGGTATTGGTATATCTTGTTAGTATGCTTCAAGGCAAAGAAGAACTGGTTGCCAATGCCCCAAATCATCCATTGATCGGGCACAGTGCCCCCATTTCCTGCATGACTGTGTCAAATGATTTTAAAGTCTGTTTCAGTGGGAGTGAAGACGGGCTTGTTATACTATGGGACTCTAATAGGTAACTTTATTTTTTATTTTTCAGCCACCATATTCCTCCCAAGTGATCGAACAGCAACAGGTTTATTCCATTAAACGTTTTATTTATACCTTCGTTCTCTTCACCTATATACTTTTATCAATTAAGTTTATCTTCTTATTTCTTCTTTCTTAAATATAACTTGGTCAGTCAAAATAATTAAGTGACTAACTTTCTTGCTCATTTTAAACTTACTAAAATTATAATTATCTTCCTGCAACTCTACACTATTTCGACTCGATTTAGGCGAATAGAAGAAGCAACCAAACTTCGTAAGACTCAACACATAAAAACAAAAATATCGAATATCAAATTATTTATGATTGGGATTAGAAAATTTCTTCTCTTCAATGCGCTTCCTCCTACTTTTATTAATCCATTAACTGAGTGATTGAAGTTTTATTATTATTATTATTATTATTATTATTATTATGCATAATTTTTATATTTATTCAGTTCAATCTATCTACTTAATTTATGGTGACTATTTTTTATCAGACTGTCTTACCATACGGAGTGAGCAGTTTCCCCAAGATCAAAAATACACATCCTGACGTGAGTGAAACTTTAGGCATCTGGGTGTTGTAACGCACACCTCGACTTCGTCCGCCGGCTGTACTCCTTCGTCTCCAACGGCTACTGCATCATCTTCTGCAGATGAAGGATGTTCTTCCGTCCTTCGCTATTATACAATAAATGCAGAATTTATTGATTCTATTACTATCAACGATGCCATAGTGACGTGTGCAACGTTCACGAACGCCCCTGAAGGAAGAAATGTTAATGTTGTAGTTGTTGGATGTTCTGATCGTTCTATAAGGTTCTTCAGCACTTGGGACTTGACATTAGTACGGGTTCTTAAATGCGACAGAATCAAAGAATCTCCTATTCAGTAAGTTATTATTATTATTATTATTATTATTATTATTATTATTATTATTATTATTATTATTATTATTATTATTATTATTATTATTATTATTATTATTATTATTATTATTATTATTATTATTATTATTATTATTATTATTATTATTATTATTATTATTATTATTATTATTATTATTATTGAGGGAGGGAGGTAGTGCTCCCGAAGCGGTGAGATTACTTCTCATTGAGCATATTGAGTGTAGGATACGTCCCATGACACCAGTTCTCAGTGGTTCGACCATCTTCTGCTCATTATATCCACATCCTTATTGCACTTTAATAGACTCAATTATCACACACATAACCATTAAACACTATTACAGACTTTCTTTTTTTTTCATATATCCCTGTGTTTGAAGGAGAAAGAATTCCTACAGCGTACTTTCTGCGTGTCTTACAATAGACTAAAAGGACAGCGGTAGTTGGGTTGGCGACCCAATACCACTTATCTTTTGCTACAAATGCTTATGAATGTCTCGGACGTTTTCGTGACCGCCATAGACCTTGTATCTTTCGGTAAAACTATGAAACGTCTTCGTACATAGAATTTTAGATGAATAAATAGCGAGGAAAGATTGATGGATGTATTTAGAAAAGGGTTAGTTTGATTTGCTTGCTGTGACTGAAACTAGATGAAAGTAAACGGTGAAGACGAGTTGTGTTGGGTGAAATGTGGGGGAGAGGAGTAGTTGCGATTCTGATGAGTGACTTGCGGCACAGAGGTATGGCGGATTTTGTTTTTGTGAGTCCTAAAATACTAATGGTTAAATTTAAGCTTAATAAAGTCAAGGTATGTGTGGTTGTAATATTTGGTCCATCTGCTGAGGGTGATATTGAGGATAGTGGGACGTTCTAGGATTATTTAAACAATGTTTTTGACGGCTTGAGTAGGAGCTTCAGATTGATTGTACTGGGCTACTTGAATGATTGAATTGATCGAAAAAGGTGTTTTTGGGGTTGCGGAAGAAAATGAGAATGGTAGGAAGGTGAGATTTCTGCGAAGAGAGAGGTTTGTGTGTAAGAAATACATTCTTTGAGCACGTGTCCATTAGTATACGAGCGTTGGTGTAGGCAGAGATGGTATCGAAGCGAAAAGTCTAATTCAATTTACGATGGTGAAGAAGATCTTGAAGTATGTGTTGGATGTTAAATCAACGAGGGGGTTGTGGATGGAAATATCGGATCATTATACTGTTTTATGTAAAATTAAGTTAGTAGGAGCATGGATGGAGAGGAATGAAAAAGGAAAGAATTTGGGAGAATTAAAGAGTGAGAAGTTCAGTGAACAGGATTATAAGGAAAAGTATGTGAGACCACTTAGGAATAAATCAGTTGAATTTAAACAAGATGAAACTGAACAAATCTGAACGCAAATGTAGGAAGCTTTTGTTAGTATAAGAGAAATATGTGGGTATGGTAAAGTAGGGATTAAGAATATCAATAGTGAGTGGTGGAATAAAGAGGTGATGCAAGCGGTTAAAAATAAAAAAAAAGGCGTGGTTGAATGTGCTAAAAGCTAATGATGAAGTTTTGAAGGAAAAGTATACATGGGAATATATAAGAGGAGGAAAAAAAGAAAGACTAAAAGTTGCATACGTCGGAGGAAAAAGTAGGTGAATGGACAATTTCGAAGGAGGAGGAATGGAGATTTACAATTGAATAGGAAGCTGGTCTGGAAAGAAGTACGGAAAGTTAAGAAAGAGAATAAGGGGATTCTTCATAGAATAATGAATAGGGATGGTACTTTCTTAACTGATGAAATGGATGTGAAGAGACTTTGGAGGGAACACTTCGAAAATCTTCATAAAATTGGCAGTAATGAAGAGGTGATAGTCAATGTGTGTGGGTTTCATGGTGTAAGAAGAAATAGGTGTTTTTGGGGATGAGGTAATAGGTAGAGTGATTAATCAGCAGGTATAGATTTAATTACCTGTGAAATGATCAAGGATGGAGGCGAGATTAGTGATTGATTGGATATGGAAGTTGTATAACAAAGCGTTTGTGGAGGATATAATTCCTAAGGATTGGAGGAGATATATGCTAGTATTTTGCTTAAAAGAGTGAGTAGTGTCTGATTGGCGAAGAACAAGATGCAGTTAGAAGTTGTAGAGAATGTGTGGGTCAAATTTTTACATTGAAATAAAAGATTGAGAATTTGAGAGAGAAAAAAATTGTATTTAGGTTTTATGGACTTGCAACAGGCGTATGACAGGGTTAATAGGGAAGCTCTGTAGCAGGTGTTGGTGGTAGGCTTCTACGTCAACCTGAACATGCGAATTAGAAAGTATGATACTGACAATCGATAGTAAGCATCGATGATGTTAAGAATAATCAATGAGCACAGTTGAAAGTGAATGGTTTAATAATAGTGGAGTAAGGCAGGAATGTGTTATTTCTCCATGGCTATTTAATTTGTATATGGATGGGGGTGATTAAAGAATTGAAGGTAGGGATGATATTGGAGGATGTTAGACTGACGGAGAATGTAAGAGAGTGGAGGGGGCCATGCTTATTGTACGATGATGATTTTTTTTTTGTGGCTAATCTAAAGAAAGTTTGAGAGGATTGGTAGAAGGTTTGGCAGGGTGCATAAAAGGAGAAGTTTGAAAGTAAATTTAGATAAGAGTAATGTGATGGTGGTGGGTGAGAAGGGTCCACGGTGTGAAATTGTTGGATGGGGTGTAGTTGGAACAATCCTTTAAATATTTAGGCTATATGTTGGATGAAAACAGAAAGGATGATGCAGAGTGTAGTATGAAAGTTGTGAATGGTAGGAAAATTGCTGATGTAATTAAGTTCTTGGTGAATTCAAAGGGACTAAGTCTTGAGTGCACTAGGTTTTTGCATGAGGGTAAATGTTTGTTACTGGATGTTAATTTGTTATTAGCTAGTGAAACTATTCGTGTGGAAATTAGGAGATTTAATCTAGCACACAAATAACAAAGGGATAAAATCTCGTTCAGATGGACAACCTTATGGACGTGTTAGGTGTGAGAAGAATTGATAAAATGAGGAATAAATGTGTTTAGAGTCGTTTGTTGTGAAGAAAGGCGTCAATAAAAAAATAAACGAGAGTCTATTAAGATGGTGTGGTCAAATGGAAAGGATGGATGATTATCGGTTATTTAAACGGATGTATATTGGTGAGAGTTGCTGGGAGCAATTTCAGAAACCGCTGGAAGACAGCAAGAACCCAAGTCGCGACATTGAGTCAAGTACAAGGAAGGACATAATCTGAACGTGATGACAGAACAAAGTGTCTAGTAGAGTCATGGATAGACTAACCGGAAAAAAATGCGCATAATAGGAGGAGTGATTGGCGGAGTTTTGTGAGTGTTTATGGTTGTGGGCCTGGCACAAGAGCTGAACCCTATTTTGATGAGACACCAAAGGAAGCGTCCGTCGCTGTCTAGTGAAGCTCTAGAGTGGATTTTTTGACTGCGATGAGACATTATATGGGGGGGGTGGGCTTTCTTTTTACTTACGTCATGTTCTTTTACCTAACAATGTCAAAAATAGAATGAACAAATAAAGTTAATATAAATTTAACAAAATAAATTACTTAAAAACAAAAAAAAAATTGCAAATTCAAAATAGTGTGAAGTGTAAAAAATAATAGTAAATAAAAGATTATTAACAAAATACAGAAAAGTAAAATGAATGGGTAAAGGGATAGAAAAGACAATAAATAAAATGAAAGAAGCAAATGGAGAGGAAAAGAAAGAAAGAAAACAGATCAAGCAATTTGAAGTGCCGAAGAAGAATTATGGATATTAATTGCTGGTTTAAGTGTTTTTATATACAAGGACTCTAAAATTTTAAGCTCTTCTTTAGTAGAAATATGTTGGAGAATGGAGAATAAAAAAGTTATGGATGGATATAGGATGTTTAGTGAGATTGGAATGATCTCTTACCTCAAACTTTCCAAGGATGGAGCGCCTGGCCCTGACGGCATTTCCTTCCAGATGTTCCGGCATGCTCATCCTTCTGCCACTGCCTTCCTTCTCGGCTTATACATTAGAATATGGGTGTGTGTGGGGGGGGTGTCTTCCCTCCCCTCTGGTCTACTGCATATATATTGTCCCTATTCCCAAATCTGGCAAGGATCCGACTTCTTCCGATAACCATCGCCCTCTTCTTCATTGACCATGAACACATGCAAGCTCATGGAGAGATTGGTGGCTTCCCGTCTTGTTCCCACGTTGGAGCAACTGGCGTCCTTCTCGGCTTATACAATAGAATATGGGTGGGGGGGGGGTCTTCCCTCCCCTCTGGTCTACTGCATATATTGTCCCTATTCCCAAATCTGTCAAGAATCCGACTTCTTCCGATAACCATCGCCCTCTTTCATTGACCTGTAACACATGCATGCTCATGTAGAGATTGGTGGCTTCCCGTCTTGTTCCCACGTTGGAGCAACTTCATGCATTTTCTGACTACCAATTTGATTTTCGTCACCGTTGCTCTACCCAGGATCGGATCCTCTCCTTTGGTTAGATCACGACGTTCATGAGGCACTTGCTTTCGACAAAATAACCTTGGCCTTTTTCTTTGACCTCTAAAAGGTGTATGATAGCACGTGGAGGTTGGGTTTTTGCAGAGCCTCCATTCCTTTGGCCTTAGGGGCAGCTTCCCCTCTTCCTTCAGTTATTGATGTTGGATCGTTCGTTCTAGGTCCGTTGTGGTACCACGCGGTCGATGCGTTTTGTCCTGGTCGAAGGGGTGCCGCAGGGCAGTGTACTAAGTTTGTTGCTTTTCGCAATAGGTTCCAATGGAGTTGTCGATTATATCCTGACCTCGGTGCGCTGCTCCATCTATGTTGACAATCTTGCCCTACACATCTCTGGAGATAAACTTCCTTGTATAGCGCGTCAACTTCATCGATAGGTTTCCTCCTGGTGTACTGCGCGTGGCTTTACATTCTCCACATCGAAAATTACAGCCGTGTTTTTCCGAAAAAATTCTCGTCGTAGGGGTCGCATACAATCGCTTCCTATGTTGCGCCTCTATGGCTCCCCTATCCGTGTGGAGCTGACGGCGAGGTTCCTGAGTCTGCTGCTCGATGAGCGCCTCATGTACCTTCCTAACATTACTCTCCTCAAAGCTAATTGCCTCCGTTCCTTGGATCTCTTACGGCCCCTCACCTACAAGACTTCTGGTGCAGTCTAAACTAGACTATGGTTGTGCCATATATGGTCTGACCTTTCAGTCCTACCTCCGTCTTATTGACACCATTCAGACCGAAGGTCTGAGAATAGCCACGGGAGCATTTCATTCCTCTCCGATGGAAACCCAGGAGGTGGAGGCAAGGGTGATCCCCCTATCTCTACGGAGAGAACAACTCATGTGCTCCTTATTCCTCCGTATTCAGGTTCATACCTCATCTTCCTTGACATCTATAATAGAGCGTGTCCATCACAACCCTTCTTATTGGCCATTTGCTGGGGTTGTTGCTTCCATCTTCGCTTTCCTCGACCTTCCTCAGCGAGCCATGCACTATGATTTTATCTCTGCCCATTCAAAGTGGGTTTATCCGCCTCCTGCTCTCTGCAACGGGGATCCAGTCTTTGACAAAGTCGGAGGCACACCAGGTGCAGTTGTGGGATAACTTTCTGTACCATGCGGAGGTCCATAGCGACTCTATAGCGGTTTACACCGATGATTCCAAGACGGAGGGAGGGATGGAGGCTTCAGCTGTGTTTCTGGACATCAGTGTATCCCACACCCTTCCACCGTATTTGTCTAGTGAATAGAATCAGTACCATCACCCGTGGGGGTAACTATACCATCTTTCCCGATTCTCGAAGCGCTCTTCAGGCGTTGCTTGATCGATCAACCCGAAACCCTTTGGTCTCTGCTTGTTGCCTGCGCAGAAGCACAACATTGAGTTCTGTTGGGTTCCCTCCCATGTTGGTTTTCATGGAAACTAACGGGCCGATTGGGAAGCCAAACAGGCGGCTACGCACGGGTTGTCGAGTGCCCAATACCTTCCTCCTGCTGTCCGCCTGGGCCATTTCTCTGCTACAGATTTCTCCATCTCAATACGTCGGGGTTTCCTCTCTGGCTGGCAAACATGTTGAGCGGAGGATGCTCGTGGAGCCAAACTACGTAACGTCAAACCCGTCATTGGCCTGTGGTCTTCATCTAGTAGGAAGGAGTCACCTCCTGGAGGTGGTCCTGGCTCGATTGCGTCTGGGTCATACCAATCTCACCATGGATTTTTTATGTCGCAGGGGGATCCCCCGACTTGCCCATTTTGCTCCTCCAATTGTCCTCTCTCAGTCGTTCAGCTCTTTGTGGGTTGCGAGGCCATCTCGGCCCTTAAAAGCAAGTTTTTCCCTGATGTTCTCACTATACCTCTTCAGCATCGCTTCCAGCACATCTTCTCCGAACCATCTCGCTTTCGTAGTGATCGTTTTTTGACTTCCTATTGGAACTGAACATCTTGTATAAGATCTAACCATCTCAACCTTGTTCCTATTTCGTTAGGTTAGAGATTTTCCCTGTCGTTATTTTACTTACACGGTATAGCCGCATTTTTGTGTACCGTAAAAGCCCTGTGCATCCACTCAAGAAAAAAATTATTGTAGTTATTATTATTATTATTATTATTATTATTATTATTATTATTATTATTAGGTTGTTTTACACTGAAAACCACAATCATTTGTGCGTTGCTACGGAAAACAGAAGATTGATTGTTTGGGGAACCAGTCAGTTGAAATCGAAGCTTCCCAAATTTACAAGCCTTGGAACTAATTGAAAGAACCAGATATTATTAGTTTTATTATTTTTAGTAATAATTTTGTTATTATTATTATTATTATTATTATTATTATTATTGTTATTATTATTATTTATTGCTGTCATTATTATTGCTGTTGTTGCTATTTAAAATAATTCCATACATGAATAAGAATGCGAACACATTCCTTTATTTTGTATTATCGTAGTGTTGATATATTCCTCTGTATTGAATTTCAGTCATTGTGTATTTACCGTTGAATATGTATTAGAATCCTACAGGTAAATGAATCCGGTATTTGTTTTAAATAATGTTAGACCATATAATATATATATATACGTTCCTTTATTAAGAGCCTGCTTCATACTAGTGATATTTTCAAGCGATGATAATCGGTGCTCTTCAAGTATTTAAATACCTTACCATCAACTGGCATATTTACACAATGCAGCACGATTAATCGTCTTGTCCTTTTCTTTCAAAGTTTGGTATTTATTTATAGCAAGAGTATCGTGAGCGTTTTGTGATACGTTGCTTGAATATACCAAGAGTCTGACTAGCTTTTTTTTCCTGTGATTGATGTGTCAATTAGTGTTTTTAAATTCTGTGGCGCTAAAATATCTGCAATAAGAATACCAGTTTTTAATGACATTTTATTACTATCTAAACAGATTTACAACTGTCGATCTGCATCTATTACTGTCAGATACTGTATAATTTCATCAATATCATAAGCTCTAACGATAATATACCTATCTAAATATATCTAATAATACTACTAATATATATACTATATACTACAAAACTAATACTATAAACAACACCCAACAACAACATCTTACCACATACTATACATATATATATATATATATATATAATATATATAATATATATATATATATATATACTATTAAGAAGGATATAACTACAACAATTCAACCACACGATATATCTCCAAAAAACACAACTCAACAAAACACACAACAAAATAATCCGATTCCTTATATACTATACATAGCATTTATACTACTATAAATATATATACTAATATATTATATATACATAATATATATATCATATTAATACTAATATATATACTACTATATTATATATATATATATATATTAATAAATTAATACTATATATATATTATTATATATATATAGTATATATATATATACTATATATATAATATATATATATTATATATATATATATAAAATCATAACAATCATCCCATCTTCTCTCCCCAGATTGGAGGTGAGGTTCGTTGCATTCTGCACTGGAAACAGAAAAAGTTAGAAGAACTATGTTAAGTTCGAATAAGAAAGCCCAGGCTTACCCGCCCCCCCTTAAATACCTTTTTAGACTTAAGAGAACTCGAACGCACAGTCAGAACAAATCCACCGTAGAGCTCCATGGGACCGCGACGGCATCTCGGCAATGTATGGTTCATCCCTTGGCCCAGGTGAGCCACATCCATACCCCCTCCACAAAACTCCGAAACTTCACTCCTATTATGCAGCTTTCTTCTCGCCTCTGCCAAACTCGAATTTCTCTTCCAGGCATCCTTTACGACTCAATCCACTATTTTCTTCAGTCTTCTTCAGCGGTCGATTTCCCAAACCACACTTCACCACTATACGATCAGCTTAACCAACCGGACAAATATCATTTCACCCTTTCCACATGACAAACCATCTCGCCGTACTTTCATTTATTTTCTCATTTACCCCTTTCCTCACACCACACAACTCTCTAATACGTTTATTTCTCATTTTATCAATTCTTCTCGCACCTAATATATATATATATATTATATAATATATTGATTATTGATTATACTAACATACTAATCAATTAACCCATAACCATATAATCAACCAACAGCTAATTAACCAAATCCCAAACTTACATATCACACCTCACATACATACTATAATATATTTTATATATTATATATATATATATATATATATATTATATATATATTATATATATATATATAATATTATATATATATATTATAATAATATATATATATAATATATTATATATTATATATATAATTTATTCTATCTCGCTATATAATATATAATATATATATATATATAATCATTGGTTATTGTTATTACTAACTGCTATTAAAATTACTACTCATCCTAATGTTCAGAGTATTATAGTTTTATGAAAAATAAATTATTTTTAGTTTTGTCTTATAACTCCTTTTCCTAAATTTAATTTAATTTTTTTTTTCAACTTTTTTTTTTTTTTTTTTTTTTATTAAAATTTGATTAAAATTTTTTGATTAAAATTTGATTAAAATAGTTTGTTAGAATTTATTACGTTTGTTTGACCCCCCAAAAGAAAAGTACGGTAACTATTTACAATTTTATTCACGTCTGATATTAAAATATCTCTTAACTTTTAATCTTTTTTTTTCTACGAACAATTTTGCAATTTGACAATATTAATTCTGTTTACAAACACACCTCGCAATTTTACCTGCACCTTCTCGACCGCATTCAAAACTAGGATCTTCAGATAGCGATCAGGGGTTCTCGATCGTCCCGAAGGAGAGCCTGTAAATGGAATTTGTAGCAATGCCTCTTCTTACGGGGAAAGCATCTTATTTGCTCCATGTATCTCTACCTTCATATCCCTACACCCTCAGCTAGGACTTATTATTGAGAAAATCCCTCTTCTCGTTTACTGGATGTTTGTAGTTGATGCGATTCACCTTCGATTATCTTCATATTCCTCCTACTGCTGTTTTACCATAAGATTGTCATAATTTCTGCGCACTGTGCCTGTATCTCCCCATAGGATCTGCATGAAGTCTTCTCTAATCAAGACTGCAGACCACTGCTCTACCGAAAGCCTCATTCCTTTACCACTTTCCATTCATGCGGAATCGTTGCCGCTTTATACCGATGGATCTAGGGCGGAGTGGGTGAAAAACTTTTTCCTAACTCTTCTGTCCCATCCCCTCCCTTCTGTTCGAAAAAGGTTCACGACCGAATTTGTGACGTAGGTTCTGGTGGTAACTATAATTATAGACCTTGATTTGCAGTATAGTACTTTCACAGATTCCAAAAGTTCTCTTTGCACTTAAAAACCTTTCAACTAGAAACCATTTGGCTTCTATTATTATCCAAATGTTCCTGTGTCTATTCCACACCGGATAAAAGATTTAAAATTTTTCCTGGGTTCCATCTCGTGTAAGCAAACCATTGAATGAACCGGCTGAATAGATTGCTTACCGAGCTAACCTATTTTTAAAGAAACTAGCAGATTATACCCACCTGTGACTTTGCAGACGGGATATCTTCTTGCCACCGATTATACCCCTATTCGACATGGATTCCTCACCTGCTGGTGGAAGATTTTCGGGGTATCAATCTTCTCGCAAAAAATTGGTTATCTTCGTGTAGGTAGGGTTGCAACGACGAAGTGATCTTTACTCGTTTGTGTATTAAACATATAAATCTGACACAGCTACCTCATAGCTAGGGACAAACCCTCGGTCTGTTCTTTATGCTATTTACATAAACCTCTTTCCCTTCATCATATCCTCTTTGGTTGTGACGTGTGTTGGTTACCAGACAAGTTTTTCTCAGCCTTACATATTGTACAATTCAAAGATTGTCTTGCTTATATACTCGTACTATTGGGATCCTTTCATTTTCCAAGCGATGCCATCTTCGCTTTTCTGGAATTGAATGAGCTCTTTTAATATAGTCAAACCTCGTTGCTTTGTCCAGATGTCTTTGATGTTAGGTTTCCATCCCAGTATTGCCTGCACAAACATAAAAAAAATGAATCATTACCTAAAAGGTTGTCCGGAGATGTCTCCAGAGCATTTTTTTACACCTCCCCAGTGGCCCCTATTTACTCTTTTATAGGGGCGTTGTTCCTCCTAATTTGAAGTATGCTGCACATATGTGAGATACTTCCACGTATAGATCTTCTCGCAAAGTTTGAATCGAGAGATTTACGCCACATTATTTCACACATTAATTTCGTTTTCTGATCGAAGAGTAACTTCATCATTTTCCCCATACTACTTTTGAAGCGGACACTGCTCCTATGAACTCTTCAGTTGCAAATCTTCTCATGCAAGGGGAAGCCGTGTGATTCGTCATCCGCACTTTATCATTAGAATCCTTTTCAGCTTGAACTAAACAGCTATTTTAATTATTTATTTTAACATTGATGGCTGAACCATTGTTCCTTCTATTTCCATTCCCACTCCTTTTTACATGAACAAAGACGTCATTTATCGGAGCTTCTAGGTTTTAAAGTGGGCATTTTTCTTTTTTTCTTTGGTGGACGGCCATCATTTCATATATAAATGTAAATAAACAATTTAAGTTTTGTTATCGAGAGTAGTTTGATATCGCAAACATTAATAAGGACATTATTATAAATAGAAAATAGGTGGAGTTCCTGTGGGCCCACTCGAGGTTACATTCCCAGCCCACCCTCACGAAGTAGAGTTACGTGGAAGGGTGTATCGGGCTCTAAATTCAGACGATGTTGTACGTAAGACACCTTTTGCTTAAGAATTGTTTTCCTGTTATGTAATATTTTACAATTCAACACAAACGCCCCCCACACACACCCATCTTTTAAAAAAAACTTATATCAACTACAAGAAAGCGAACTGGCAAGCTTACACTGAATCCATAGAACATAACAAGACTGCAATCCTTTCACATAGCCGATATTCCGTTTCTTGATAAAGCAATCCAACACTACAATAAACTTATGCTAAAACCATCCAAAAATACATTTCCAAACGCTACCGCAAACATTTTAATCCCAATATTTCACTTGAAATAAACTCCATTCGACAAAACAGACATTCAAATCAAGACCAAAACTAATCATAGATCTCAACAATAGAATAAATAACTTAACTCGAATAAGAGTAAAAATTGGCATTATTACACCAGAACACAAAGCCATAAAACCAATCCAACAAAAATATACTAATATAAAAATAATAATCAACAATAAAAAAAAATTCACATCACAAACACAACCCCCACCAACACACGAAGCCAACTGTAAACAAAATAATAAAATCCCCAACCCAAAAAATCAATGCAACATTATGTCACACTATTCATAAAAAAGCCATAAATCTACAATCTGCGCAAATAGATTAATAATTAAACTATTTAGAAGATTGTAGAATAACTTAGAAAACCCCACATTCACTCCCTTAGAAGTGCTTAACTCCATCAAAAACCTCAAAAGCTCACGATCAGAAGGTCCAGACAAAATATCCAATATTCACCTTAAACATTTAGGAACAAACGCCATTGAAACCCTTACCCAAATATTCATAAACAGCTTGGCAAACTAACACTATCCTACCTTTTTGGAAACACATAATCTAGATGTTAAAATATAACAAAGCACCCAATAACCCAGCTTCACGTAGACCTATAGCATTGCTCTCTACAATGTCTAACGTATTTGGAAGATTAATCCTAAATAGAATCTCCCCTTCTGTTCTCCTCTCGGATACCCAACATGGATTCAGACAAAAACATTCTACCACTACACTACTATCCAATCTAACACAAAGCATTCTCACGGGATTTAACCAAACCCTACCCCCAAATGTACTCTTCTAGTAGCAATATACATAAACAAGACTTTCGATACAGTTCCACGCCACCTCCTAATAGATAAAGTATTAAATACAGAAATAAACATAAATGACAAGAAAATAATTGCAAACTGAATGATTCGGCCTCCTCCCCACCTAAATCGGTATGAGAGGACCCCAACCATTCAGTGTTGTGTACATTGAAATCCCCTAAATAGAGGACCTCAGTATTTAGACGAAAAGATATAACAGTCTCGTGAGAAGTAGAAAGATATTCAAAAAAGGCGTGAAAATCTGTTCTGTTAGGGGAACAGTAGCAGAAGCACAAGATTATTGTAGTAGAAGGAAGAAAGATTTTAAGCCACAGAACATCGAAGTTAGGAGATTCGAGATTCTCGAGACGTGTTACAGGAGTGTTTATGTTTACTAGGCACATACTCCACCTTTAGAACGGAAATTATGAAATAAGTTATAGTTGGATACATTAAAACGAGTTAAAGGATGAATTCTTAGCATGCTGTGTCTCAGAACAAGAGCCAAAAGGTTTAGAGTTAGAAGGTGGTATTCCACGAATGGCAGAAATTTAGAGTTTAAGCGCGGATGTTAGTAAAGTCTATAGAAAGCCCGCGTCTGCGCAAAATCTGCCATTACGGGCACGCACACACAACCACACCAAACCAAAAACAACAAAGACACAGACAAAAAAAAAACAGGTTAAATTATTCACACACTAAAAAACCATAAAAAATGGAAAAAACAATTAAAACACATAATTATAATAAATAATGAAAATATGAAAAAATTTAAGTAAGTTTAAAACCCTCACGCCTACTCCCTTACACCCTCACAAATATATAAATTATATATATCATATATATATTATATATAAATATATATATATATATATATATATATATATATATTATATATAATATTATATATATATATATATATATATATACTATATATATATATTACCAGAGCAGATTGAACTCTAGGCGGAGATTGCCAGTTGTCCGAAGGTCAATCCTAAAGACTGTAGGAGGCTCTCTGTGGTGTATGTGAGAGTTATAAGTGTAACTATTTGGGTCGGGGGGGGGGGGGTATGGGCCTTGCCTTCCCAAAAAATTTTGCCTTAGCCATTAAAAAATTTAGTTACCCAAATTTTCAGTTGAAGGTGTCATAGCTCAATCCCCGACCCCCCCCCCCTTCCCCCCAAGAATAATTCCCTAGTTACGTCAATGGCCGAGAAATATTACACACAACTTTGTACACCAAGGATAGTGTTGTAGAAGAATTAGCGTTAACGTAAGAGACAAAATTCCTGAAATATGTTTTTTAGTTTTTCTGTTAAAACTCCTTTATCGTACTGTGTTAATTTTGAAGGGGAACTAGCCCAAATCATCTACAAGACAAAATGAAAAACGAGGAACCTATTCCCAAATTGTCGACAAGAAAATTCGTCATCATTTTTCAAAAAATGCTGTCATTTTAATTTGTCCACGATTTGGAACCTAGACCCAAATTGTCCACCTATATCAGAGGTTCCCAAACTTTTTTGTCTCGTAGACCACTTGCCATGTTTTTCGGTTTTGGGTAGACCCCTGCTTACCTGATAATGATTTTTTTTTCAAAAACTTATATATATATATATATCTATAAATATTTTATATATTCCTTTAATTCATATACTACGATATATTATATATTATATATATATATATATATGTATTATATATATATATATATATATATATATAATATTATATATATATAAATATAAGCAAATATTAACATAACTAGTTATGACGAAATATCTCTCTGTCCCCTCACTTGCAGTCACTTTCACGAATTTCCTACATATAAAAAACCCTGGCTTATTGGCAACATTCTAAAACTCAAGCCATGGCAATATAAAAAAAACTCGAGTCCATGATCACGTAATTTATCTATCTTTGCTAACTACGAGTAGAAAACTATAAGTATTTATAAAAAAAAATATTGTTTGGTAATAAAAAATGATATTGATTTTATTTTAACTTTGACTTCCACAAGAAAATTTGCGGATTCATGGCTCCGACTGAGCTTTCCTGTTATGACAATTATTTTCTTTAACACGTAACTTTTTCAAGACTTCGGGAAACAAATGAACGTATTTGTCTCTCACATTCGTATTTATTGACTGACGAATTAAACAAGTCGGTGCAAGTATGAGTCTTACTGCGCTGTCTCGCGAAGCTCTGAACAAGAATGGTCAAGAATTTCTACTGGTGCGTAACATGATGATACTGGTAATATCATTATGTGGCAAGTTTTGTACAAAGTTTTTCAAAGTGAATGGCTAAAACTTACACAATTTTATGA
>JABUQX010002339.1:2500-12500 GCA_015478945.1 Trachelipus rathkii | reverse complement strand
GTTAACAATGGACGTTGATAGGATGCGTTCATCGACAAACTCTACCGTGGCTAAGATTTCATATAAAAAATTTTAAATCCCAAAATGACATTGGATTTTTTCCTATTCGTGCCTCTTTCTAAGGAAGCCAGAGAAAAAACTTTAGCCGGTGAACCATATGCCGTCCTTTAGGTCCCTTTCCTAAGGATATAATTTCAAAAAGATCATTCAGTGCTGAATATTATTCATATGCAACTATAAATGGGCAAAAAATCGAAAGATATTGTTTTTGTTATTCTCCCAAATGAGATGCTGTTTATTGTGAGCCTTGTTGGCTGTTCAATGAATACCCTGAATCAAGAAGTTGGCGTATAGGCATTCGTGATTAGCAGGGGCTTAGTAAGAAAATTAAAAAAAAAATGTAGCACATCACATTTACACGCTTTTATGACTTATGGTATGTGGAAAAAATAAAATTATAGTTGATCAACTTTCGGAGGAACATCGGAAGTGGAAAGAAATATTTACCCGCATTATCGATGTGGTGAGAACACTGGCAATGTGTTCATTACCATTTCGTGTCATAGAGAAAATACAGAATCAAATGGTTCCGAGTCTTTGGGAACATTTGAATATTGTTGATCTACTCTTTCGATATGACTCTTTACTTAGAGCTCACTTAACAAATGAAAAAGTAGAAACAAGTATTTACATCATGAAATACAAAATGACATGATTAGTTTACTTGCATGTTCAGTTAGGAAAACATTATTATTCAGAAAAACCTCAGCTCCATATTATTCATTAATTCTAGACACCACACAAGATATCTCCAAATTAGATTAGTTGAGTATTCATGATTAGATATACAACACTGACAGAAAAAAAATCCCGGTGTGAAAATTCTTCTGCAGTATAAAAGAGTCGTTTTTGGGTTTCGAAGAGTCGGTGATCAAACAAGTGAAACAATTGAGAATTCAATTTTGTTATATTTGAAGGAAAAAGGAACTTGATATTTCAAACAAATGTCGAGGAACAAGGCATAACGTATTTGGGTAAATTGATTATTGGATAGAGCTGTAACTTGAGGATACAAAAAGAATTAAAAATATAGTTCCAAAAGCTGAGTACGTACATTGTGCGCACATAACCTGAATCTTGTGCTGAATGATTCAGTCTCTAACATTTCCGAGCGAGGTCAGTCAATTTTATGATATTGTTCAGCAAAAGGTATATGTTTTCTTTAGCGGAAGTTTACCCCGTTGGCAAGCTCTCAAACAAAACACTAGAAGGAGAACTAGCAAGGAAAAAGATATCAAAAAGTTGTGTCGACAAGATGCGGCATAACACGAAATGATTGCCTTCTTTGCATTGAACAAGAACTTCAATGTGTAATTTGAAGTGTCTAACGGAAAATTCTACTGTCTAGTCACAATAAACAGGAAGTAGAACAGGCCCTCGCCATAGGAAACATCTGGACTCCTTTTAATTAATACTATTGATCACCCTACAAAACAAAATTCTTGAAAACATTGATGCTTCTGAAAGTGTACAAAGTAAGTCAGTTGATCTCCATAAAGCATGTTTTTGGAGGGGCTGCAGCCCAATGAAGAATTACAACATTTGAGGAGAAACTTCTACGAATTCTTCCTTGAAGCAAAAGCAATTGCAGTTTACATGGAATATTTCATGTGAACTAAAACAGAAACGCAGACGAACTGTTAAGCGTTATTTTGATGAAATAGCATCGGACTACAGAATAGACAATCCTTTGAAAGCTTTTGAAATAAATATATTTAATACATCGCTGGATATTGCAATTAATCAGATCAAAAATAGATTAGTTAACGAACGGTTGCAGAAAACTTTTCTTTTTTGGAACCAAAAAGCTTAACAAAACTGACTGAGGAGGAAATTTCAGAAAAAGTAAACATCCTTATAAGCAAATACCCCAGTGACATTACTTGCAATCTAATTCCTGAAATTATTATTATAGAAGTTTATTAGGTAAAGAGATCGTTATGAAAAGAGATATCAGAAGATATTGCCCGACTACTTATCGAAGAAAACGGCTTCTTGTTCAAGTAGACTTTCCCGAACTAATAGCCAACAACTACCAAGCTCATATTTTTACTTACCAGTTACAACAGCAACATGCAGAGAGGAAGCTCTCCAAATCTAAAACTTATCAAAAAAATTACTTGAGAAGTACTATGAGCCAGTCAACGAACTGACGGCGACTTCGGCAATTCCGAGTCATCCCGAGACATTGAAGAAACACAGAGCAATAATATTGAAATCAAGCAGTCAACGCTATCATTCTTCTATCAAAAGAAGCAGAAGATTAGACAAATATTACAGAAGGTAAATATACTATAACCTATAATACTACGCTAATAACTATTATATATCATCAATAATACATCATATATATATATATATATACTTATATATATATATACTATACTACATATAACTATATTATATTATATATATATATAAATATAATATATATATTACCTTCTAAATTTTCTCTCCTAAATTTAATATTTTTAATTATAGTATATATATATTATCTAAGTTATACTATATACTATATATATAATTATATATATATAACTATATAAACTATACCTCATATATAACTACACTAACTACGTTATTATATATATATATAACCGCATTATTCATATATATACTATATATATCTATATATATAAAACCATTGCATTTTGTAATGAAAATTAAAAAGCCCAGTAAAATCACTCACTGTTATATCTCTTTAAATATATATGCTGGAATAACAAAAATACATCAGGGGTATTTATATATATATATATATATATATATATATATATATATATATATATATATATATCCAATATATCACACTGCTACTTATACACATCATATATACTATATCATACCTATACTCATATCATTCAACTATATTATAGCTAATAATATATTAAAATGGAGGGGCCCCAAGCAAATTCTTGAACCGGGAGGGCCCCGAAAGACCTTAGCGCCCGGCTACTGTATATAAATATATAATATATATATATATACTTATTACCATTCATAAAATATTATAATATACCGAAATATATATAATATATACTACTACTTATATAATATATACATATTACCTATATATATCATAATATAACTATATATATAATGATAACATAATAATACATCATCATATATATCATATAATCACTATATATAGTGGCGGCTCGTGAACTTGTTGCCACCACTATATACGACTAGCTAGTGTACAACTGTTATTTATTATTTTTTATTCCTTAATTTTTTAATAGGATTAAATATTCAATAGATAAGTTGCAGCTTATTACGAAAACACTCCAATGAAGCGCAATTTAATGTAAAAAAACGCCATACAATTTTGATTAGTTTACCAAAATTTTGCAACGCAATGATCTATGTATTATGGACGAGAGGAATGTGTAGAGACAAATGGAGCGTGAGGGATTTTATAACGACAGTTTTGTTTGTAAACAGAAGCCAAACATTATTTCTTTAAAGTGTACGAAACATTTTGAAAAGTTTTGTTTTTTTTTGTTTTGTTTTTTTTTGGTTCCATTTTTATTACCTATAATTCAGTTTGTGGCTGAATTAACGAAAGTGATAAACTTATTTATTTGTGATGTCTTAATTAATTTTAATATTGTAGTTCAATTAATTATCGCTAGTAAATTTTGAACCCTGCCTAAAAATAAGAGGATTTAAAATATTTAAAATTTTAATTAGCGAGTTTTTAGCTTGAGACGTGAATTATATTGATAGAGAATTAAAAATTGTGGAATACACAAATCTTTGAAAAAATATTTTATTCGTATATAGGTAAGTAACAAAAATTTTTAAAAAAATTATATCTTTTTAAGATGAATGGTTTAAGGCCTCAGTCCGAAGGGTCCAGGAATTACCCCTCCTCCGGAGTGGTAATGCCCACTTACACCATCTTTGGGGTGATCCCCCAAGTGGGACTTTAGGTACTTTATTAAATAGTGAAAATTAATTCTAGTATCCTTTGTAGTATGAGTGAAGGAAAAGACCTTGGGGTGACACCGTTGGGTTAACCGTAGTATTGCTAGGTATGATAGTTTGTTTGGGGGAGTGCAAGCCTTCGTCGAAAGGGAGTAACCAGAGTTATGTACTAAGCTGGCATGAGTACGATAATATGTTTAAGTAACATAGCGGTGCTAGTGCGTTCGATTAACCCTAATGTTGTTAGGTAGGTTAGTTTGTTAGGGTGAATGAGACATCTTTGACGGAAATGATCATAGTTACGTACTACTTTGACATAGCTACGTAACTTTACTTAAGTTAAATTTGTTATTTAACGTAAATGAAAATGTAAATGTGAAAAATATCATGTCTTTGATAGATTCGACACATTGTTAATTTAAGCATTTATTCGTAGTTCAGAGTGTTTAGATCTGTTAGGTTGTACTAGCTTTGTTAGAAAATTACAAGTTTTGTAAGATTACTGTATTAGCTGGTGAATCTGTGGCAGAGATATGGGCATTAGGTTAAGTTTTTGCAGAGTAATGTTAGATTTGGTAGAGCATTTTGTTAATGTCAACGTTTATCCATAGTTCAAAATTATGTTATATTTAATATGCAAGACATTTTGATGAAGGCAGCCACAATTCACAGTTCAAGATGCTGGTATCTATGATAGGTTTACACTTTGTTAAGGGATTTTGTTAGATAATACTGCTTTAGCTGCTGATGATATGCTGGAAAAGTAGGATAGGTTGAGTTTTGCTATGTAATGATTGGATAGGTTGAGAACTTATTCATAGTTCCAAATGTTAGTATATACGGTAGATAGCACTTTGTAAAAGTTAGATAAGTTGGTAATGTTCAGTCTTAGTGGGTTATGAAGAATAAAGTCATACATGTTAAGTTACTTTGTTACGTTGGGAATGTATTTTATGTTAACAGTAATGATTTGTTAGGTACTTGAGAGACATTGATAATTATTCATAGATTCATGTTAGTTACGAACTGCTAAGTTACGTTATTAGGTAAGTTAGGGTCTTGGTATGTTATTTGGATATATAATGACACATCCTTGTTAGTGATAGCACTTTATTCTAATTTAGTGAAATTTGGTGAATAGCGGTTGTACCGATGATTTGGCAACATCGCTTTGTTTGTATTAAAGTAAAACTTATGAAATAACTTTGGTGGTCAGTGTGATAGTTATGTTAGGCTATGTTAAATTTTTGCAAAGTTTTGCTTAATATTACTATGATAATGTAAAAATAACACTGATTTGTTAGAACAATGTTGGAAAATGGAAATAGCTTAAGTTTTGTAAGGTGATGTTAGCTATTTACAGATACTAGGCATTGAATTTTGTCAATATTAGAGAACTATTCGTACGTAAGGTATGTTAGATACGTTAAAAACTTTAAAAGACTAAAATTTATGTTGTAATCATACAAAAGAACTTATTTTTATGTAATTGTTGTATCTCATTGATACTTAAATATGACTTTAATCACTTATAGTCGATATTTTTAATAGACAAGAATAAAAAATTGGTATAAACATAAAATGTTTTTGACCATTTTATGTAATGTTTATAAATGATGCATATTTTTATATTACGCTGTGCAAATAATTAAGTTTAATTAGGACTTTAATCACTTAATCATGACGTTAATCGCTTAATCAATGGATCACGGTTATTTGGTAAGGGCTGGTATATGTGTATGATTACCGCATGCTCCACTGATCTATTGATTAATTGATATTTTTACTAAAATTTACAAAGTAAAATGAGAAAATATAAATGTTTCAGGTTAAAAGAAACTAGTGTACTCGGAAAATTATAGTTAATGTTTAAAAAAATGTATCTCTTTGAAAAGAAAAATATTAAAAGTGTATCAAACGAAATAGCACCACATCTCTTAAATGTTACAATTTGAAATATATTTATTTAAGACCAAGTTCAAAGTTTTTAAAACAAGTAATATGAAATATAAATGTTATGATTGAATAAAAATAGGAAATATATTTATCAATAATAAAAATAATTCGGTGTTTCTACTACTACTACTACTACTACTACTACTACTACTACTACTACTACTACTAATACTGCTTACTGCTTACTGCTACCTACTCTATCTATTCTCTCCATCTCCAACGTCTCTGCTCAGAGTCGGTCGAATCCCTCATCACACACCTTCATTGCTATATATATATATATATATATATATATATATATATATATATATATATATATATATATATATATATATATATATATATAATATTATAATATATATATATATATATATATATATATATATATATATAAAACTGAAAATATTATGGCCTTTGTACATATACCTCTTATCAAATGCTTATTCACCATCCGTAACTGTGATTGGATGTAATGAGCTGATAAGTCAATCACAGCCTCTTATGCTGTGACGTCATTCACTGAGACTATTTGAGAATAAGGGATTTGTTGTTAGAATGGTTAGTCTTCATATAAGTTCTGATGCGTGAATATGCTCAAGGTAAAACAAAAATTTTAAACATATTTTCATAGTTTTTGAGACGATATAATAGTTTATGTACAGCCTACAGACGAATACCTACTACTACTACTACTACTACTACTACTACTACTACTACTACTACTACTACTACTACCAAAGCTATAACTGTTATTCGAGTGAGATCATTGAGTACTCGAATTCTGGACCCATTCTTGCATAGTGTTTGATGTAACATACATTATGCAAGTAGACAGCAAGTTTTGCTTCTGGCTCCGCACAGCACAACTTTGGCTCCAATACATATACTCCGCTGAAGCTAATACTCATTTATCTACTTGGAATCCTGCTGATAGGTAATAAGAATCTTTATTATTATTATTATTATTTATTATTATTATTATTATTATTATTATTATTATTATTATTATTATTATTATTATTATTATTATTATTATTATTATTATTATTATTATTATTATTATTATTATTATTATTATTATTATTATTATTATTATTATTATTATTATTATTAAATTATTTTCATAAAAAAAGTGTGTTCAGATAGGACTTGAAATAGTAAATCAGTATAGTAAAGCAGTAAAGCATGGGCTGGGGAGAGGGAGCCCCCTAAGGGCTGCTTGCGCTACTGCGCTACTGCTTTACTGCTTTAGGGTAAATAAAAAACATATTTTTATTAAAAAAGTCAACAACTTTTTTCATAAAACAAAATGTTTTTTTCAAAAATATAAAATGTTTTTTCAGAAACATAAAATGTTTTTCACAAACTTTAATGATGAAACATGAATTCTATGAAATTAAAAATGTTTTTCAAGAACTTTAATAATAATGCATCAGGTTTTCTATAAATACAATGTATCAGTATAAAATATAATATCGGACTCTATGTATACGAACTCTGCATACACACATCTTTATGCATGGGTTTGTTATAACACACACATTAGACAAGTCGAATGCAAGTTTTAATTCAAACCCTACAGTACTCAGTCTCGTATACCTCTTCAGCTCTAATCTAACTCTATACCTCCGATTTGGGATTCGGTCCCTATCTCATGTGGGGACCTTACCATTTCTGATTCCTCAGGAGTCATCATCATCGTCCTTCGTCATTCTGCTCCTTCTTCTTTCTTCTTCTTCTTCTTCTTCTTCTTCTTCTTCTTCTTCTTCTTCTTCTTCTTCTTCTTCTTTTTCTTCTATACATTCTACGCAATTCTTCTTTTTTTTTTTAGTTGGGGCCCCTTGTAAGGGGTCCTCAGACTCCTTTGAGAGTACTGAAACTACTTTATTCATACTCTACGTCATTAAAAACACACACACACACACACACACAACACACATATATATATATTATATATAGTAATAGTCATATATATATATATATATATATATATATAATATATATATAATATATATTATATATTATATATATATATATATATATATTATATATATATATAAAAAACATATATAAGGATACCAATATTAGGGTGCAAAGTATATGTTCACTAACTCGGCACCGCACAGGCTACGCACCGATGCCGGCACGGACACCTACAATGACTCTTTTGCTCTGGCGTATGAGACATCTTTTTATTCTCTCCTCCATCTTCCTCGGTTACGCAATCTGTGTTTTTCTTCTGACTCTATCTCCTGCACCAGCTCCAGCACAGCTCATTTGCTCCGCCATATGAGACTTCATCAATCTTCCTTTTTCTTTTTCCTTCCTTAATCTTCCTTCCTCCATCTTCTCTCTCATACACTCTGTGCTTTTCTTCTTTTTTCAGTAGGAACCTCCTCAGGGGGATCCTCAGACTCATTTGAGAGTACTGAATCTATGTTAATAATGTTCTACGTCATTGAAAACATATATAAGGTTACCAATATTATGTTGTTAAGTACATGTTTACTAACTCGGCACCGCAAAGGGATCACACCGGTGCCAGTACCAATACCTACAATCAATCATCTGCTTCGTCATATGAGACTTCTTCCTTTTCCTTCTTTTTTTCTCCATCTTACTTCGTCTTCCTCTCTGTTTTTCTTCTTTTTTCAGTAGGGACCCCCTCAGGGGTCCTCAAATTCTTTTGAGAGTACTGCAACTATGTTATTCATGTTCTACATCATTGAAAACATATATAAGGATACCAATATTATGGTGCTCAGTATATGTTTACTAACTCGGCACCGCACCGGTACCGGTACCGATACCTACAATCACTAATTTGCTCCGTTATATGAGACTTCTTGTTTTTCCTTCTTCTTCCTCCTTCCTCCGTCTTACTTCGTGTTCCTTTGTGCTTTTCTTCTTTTTCAGTTGTGACCCCTCCAAGAGGGTCCTCAAACTCACTTTAAGGGTTTTGAAACCCTCAAAATTGGAATCTATGTCATTAAAAACATATATAAAGACACATCACTTGGCCCTATATGTGTTCGGAGCCAGAATTCCAATCTGGCTCCGGTATCGGCTCCGGCTCCGGCTCCGGCTCTTGTGCTTCGATACATAATTTAACGTCAGGACTCTAATTTATTCATTCTCTTCTATCCACTAACCAAATATTATCCTTCTGAGTCCATTATTAAGATTTTGGGGGCTCTGCCCCCTCCCTCTTGGGCATAGCGGCGCAAAACCTCAGAACCAGGCACGCAACACCTTTAGCACTCATGGTGCTAAGTTTAAAGCGGATTCCTTAACTAGAAACCACCTCAAAAGCCAAAAATATGCTCCTCAACACCTGTGCCAATACTCTAAGGGCTGCTTCGATCCACTCGGAAACCCCGGGAATCGATTCACCGCACCTCAAAACATAGGATTTCATACCTAAAACAAAAATCATTAAGTACACTTAAAGAGTGTACTTAGCAAAAACACCGGTCGATATACACACCATACTACTCACAATTTCATCCCAAATGTGATGTTTACTATATATATATATATATTTATATATATATATATATATAATATATCATATATATATATATATTAAAATTTAACTCTATAATATATATATATATATATATATATATATATATATATGTTTACTATATATATATATATATATATTATATATATATATATATCAGCTCTTGTGGAAAAGACCAGACGCCTATAAGCAACACCTATGAGGGTTGAGCCATATCAAGTATGGGTTTAAGCCAAGGCTGACACGGCCAGACATGCTGCGTTTTAACGTTCGCAAGTCAAAGAAAGTGAAGATAAAGGAGAAAGGAAGAGTGTTTCAGACTCACCTGCAGAGCAAATGAAAGAAGAAAATATAGATCAAGTTTGGAGTGTAGAGCTGAACAAAGAAAGGATGAGAATGTGTAGGTGGTTAAGTCGCACGATTAGAAAGTTAAGAGGAACAGTGCCAAGGCCGTCTCTCTTTCAGATAGCCGTTTAAGTGCCTAGTGTAATATCTAAAATAACACCTATAATAACAATGTACCTGTAA
>JABUQX010002338.1:17500-36396 GCA_015478945.1 Trachelipus rathkii | reverse complement strand
ACGACCACACGAGGGATCGAGGTCCTCTCTGTCGCCAACGCGGAAACCATAGCTGTGCTTTCTTGCCATTGATTTCGCGCTTTGCGTGCCGTTTTCGTCACAAACGAATTGGCAGACCTTTGAATACTTCTTATGGAGAGATTTGATGAATCTTCTTGGTTCAGAGAAGATTCACATGACTTCTTTCAATCCAAAAGCGAACGGCATTGTTGAACGTTTCCACCGTCAGCTAAAGGCTTCTCTTCTAGCTCAGCCCAATCCGGAAAATTGGACTGACGCTCTCCTTTCGTAATGCTTGGCATTCGTTCGGCTGTTAAAGAGGATCTGCACTGTTCTGCTGCTGAATTAGTGTATGGTTCTCCTCTTCGTCTTCCTGGTGACTTCTTCTCACAGTCCTCTCCTTCTTCTACAGCCGACCCGCTTGCTTATCTTACCCGCTTGAGGCGCTGTGCTTCATCGTGGAGACCACTCCTTCTCGTCCACACAAGGTGCATTCCTATATCCCTAAGGACCTTTCTTCCTGCACTCATGTCTTTGTTCGACATGACTCCCACCGCACCGCTCTCCAACCTAAGTACGATGGACCTTTTCCAGTGATACTTAGGAAGGAGAAATTCTTCACGATACAGCGTCCCACACGCACAGAAGTCGTTTCGATCGACCGCCTTAAGCCTGCTTTCTTCGAGGCGAATCCTCTTCCTGTTCTCGACCCTGACGCTTTACCTTTTGTTTCAATTTCTCCTCCTTCAACTCGTTCTTTTAACGTTCCTATCTCTCCTCCTGCATCTCTTCCTCCTCCTTCTTCCTGATCCTCTTCCTTATCCTCCTCCTCCTCAGCCAACAGCACCAATACGACCGGCTCAGACTCCACCCGCACGGTCATCGTCATCCTTGCCTCCCTCCACTCCGGCTCAGGATTCTTTACCTCCAGCTCCACCTCGGGCTACTCTTACGACACATGCAGATGTTCCGACTCGCCCGATCACCCGCTCACAATCTGGAAATCCTGTCCAGACTCCATCCCAAGCTCTAGCCAGACACTGGAGCAGAGGTGTAATGATGGCTGGCGTGCTATTTGGATTAAGGTATCGTGCCTTCAGCACTGCAGGGGAGTATCTGTGGTGATGAGGTCAGGTCAATCTTACCAACATAGCACGCAAATGCAAAAGCGGAGTTTATTAACGAACTCTATTTTCTCACTATGGCAATAGCAAATCTTTCAATATTTTTGAGTAGCGTTCTCATCTTATCTTGCCGCCATTTTCGCACGACATCGACGCTTTCTAATTGCTCACAAGAATTATGGATTTTTACTGTATTATGAAGGCTTAAAGCTTATTAAAGCATATGATATTTCTCTTTTTGCCATGGTGAGTAAGATGACAGTGCAAATATATTTATTAATGTATAATAGTGCAACAATAGTGATAAATGTTGGTACCCTGTGAAAGTGGCCGTTATTATAACATATTTCTGTATATATTTTGCTTAGCTAGCTTATCCTCATGGTAGCACCCTTAGATTAGTATATACTAAGGGCCTATTATTTTTTCTAAGCCACTTTCATGGGGAACCTACGCTCGATTTTTTTTCGGCCACTAATATCTTGTAAATTTTTATGTAGGCCAACAAGTAGGCCATCTAATAGGCCCAAAATTTTTATTTATTTGTATTATATAAAATTTAATATCTAGTAATTATTTATTATTTTTTTATGTTAAATTTAGTTATATTATTTTTATTTCTTAGTATTTATTATTTTTTTTGTTTATTTCCCAGGTTACTGGGGTCCGTATTTTTGTCTAAATACAAATTCAACTGTATCAAGTCTTTGTTCAATCCTTTTGGTTGGCCCACCAAACAAACAAGCATACTAAATAAAATATATATATATATATATATATATATATATATATATATATATATATATATATATATATATATATATATATATATATATATATATATGAGTCTGTTGGCTCAGTGGGTTAAGGCGAGCTTTTTGGCTCACCTTAAGAACAGGATTCCCTCTCAGTATGTGGGCTCGAGTCTCGTTCAGCCACGTGAACGGACACAAAAATTGTCGGTTAGTAGGAGATTTTCTGCAATATTTAATTACAGTTTACTGCAGAGTGTACATATTATATTTATAAACATACACTTCACCCCTACCATAGCCAACACATACAACAGAACAAGTCTATTCACAAACAAATCACTCTTCATGCTTCTCGCATTGGAAAAGCTGCGTACTAGGATGCGAACCCACGCCTTTACGGTGGCAAGAATTCCGACTACGTCGCGCTGAAGCAGGGCCTGCTATCGGGCCTAAATATTCCTGCACCTTCCACTTGGTCAGAAACCATACAAATACTTTCCCTGACCAATTACCTCGGGATAAAGAGTATATCTGTGATAATATATATATATATATATATATATATATATATATATATATATATATATATATATATATATATATATATATATATATATATATATATATATATATATATATATATATATATATATTTATATATATATATATATATATATATATATATATATATATATATATATATATATATATATATATATATATATATATATATATATATAGTAGTGTTATTCACCCGCGCCGCGACCACCCTTTTCTATATGAAGGAATAGAGATATTTGTTTAAACTTGGAATATAAGCTATGAATGGGATAAGCTCGAAACAGGGTAAATTTCAAGTTGGTAGGATGTATATAGAGGGGGGTGCTGCCCCTGAGAGCTTAGCCGCTACGCCCTTGTTACGGCTTGTGGGATGAATGAAGATTAGTCTTATGTGGAGGAATTGACAGACCGACAGGTCTGTCAATCCGACAAACAGACAAAACCGAAGGTTTTGTCTGTGTTTGTTTGTCATTGATTATTATTATTATTATTATTTAGTATTTATTATTATTATTATTACATCGAAGATTCGTTTTCCCGAAGGGAAAACGAATCTGAGTTGAAAATCATCCTCAACATATGCATTCTGAATCCAACTCCAACTCCGACTTCCTCAAGAATTAAAAATGAAAATTCTCTTAAATCATTTACAATTAAACTCAAAAAAAGCCATATAAATAAGTAATAAATCTATTTCTATGTTTTTATTATTATTATTATTATTATTATTATTATTATTATTATTATTATTATTATTATTTTGTTATTATTATTATTATTATTATTATTATTATTATTATTATTATTATTTATCATTATTGAAGAAAAAGAAGAAGAAAAAGAAGAATAAGAAGACGATTAAGAAGAAGAAGAAGAAGAAGAAGAAGAAGAAGAAGAAGAAGAAGAAGAAGAAGAAGAAGAAGAACAACAACAACAAATGTGTGAGGGACCATATCGAACGATTTCCTCAAGAAAAAAGAAAAAATAATCAATAGATAACATATTTTGTTCATCTATATTATTATTATTATTATTATTATTATTATTATTATTATTATTATTATTATTATTTATTATTATTATTATTATTATTATTATTTTTCCTCATTATATTGAAAAAAAGGTTTGAAAAGTTTTACGTGTTTTCATCATAGAAAAAAAAATGAAGAAGAAGACGGTTAAGAAGAAGAAGAAGAAGAAGAAGAAGAAGAAGAAGAAGAAGAAGAAGAAGAAGAAGAACAACAACAACAATAACAACAACAAATGGGGGCGGGACCATATCGGGCGTTTTGGTCAAAACCTGTTTTATTGCATAATGTTGGTATAAGATTTTGTCGGGCAAATTATATATAAAGAGGGTCATCATGAACTTGAAGATGTAATATATTTAAGTAGACCTATTGCTGTTGTGTTCGAGAAAAAAGTCCTCTGAGAGAAGGAAAAAAGTGTTCAGGTCAATAATCTCTTTATATATATATATATATATATATATATATATATATGCTATGTATATATATATATATATATATATAGAATATATAGTATATATATATATATATATATATATATATATATATATATATATATATATATATATATATATATAACGAATTTAATTCCTTTACTCAAATATTATAGAGATCCCAGATTTAGTTACAAATTAAACAAATTTTGGACTCTCTCTCTCTCTCTCTCTCTCTCTCGCATTTTCCAAGTTACTTATTATTTTAAACCCATGAGGATTTTACAAACTGATTAATGGTCCTGTTTGTTGTTATATATATATATATATATATATATATATATATATATATATATATATATATATATATATATATATATATATATATATATATATATATATATATATATATATATATATATATATATATATATATATAATTTTTAGAATATGTATTTATATTAGCATTAGTATTAATATCTGTATTATCCCTATTAGCATTATTATTATTATTATTATTATTATTATTATTAACCATGTCTGGATGATATGATAGGGTATTTTAAAGAAAAATAAGATACGTGTGTGTGTGTAAAAAAAAAAAAACGATGAAATTTAGGACAGTCGGCAGAGACATAGTTATAGGTAGTGGGTGAGATCTGGTGCTGGGGCAGTGCGGTGCAACATATCCATTATAAATATTTGTATAATAATACAATATTAATGTCTTTATATATGTAACTGACTCTGCTGAATACGAAATTGAGGGTTATAATATTGTGGGGGCATCAGGAGACCCTTAAAAAGGGGGATGAAACCCATCAAAAAAAAATAAAAAAGTGATCGTAGAAGAATGAAATTTGGATAGTGTATAGAAGAATGAGAAAGGAGTCTGAATATGTGGAGTTTGAGTTAGCATATGCTCCGGTGCTGGAGCAACTGCGGTGCGGAGTTAAAAAAAATATATTTGTATAATAAGATGATCTTAGGGTCTTTATATATGTATTCGATCCTGCTGAATACGAAATTGAGTGTTATAATATTGGGGGGGGGGGGCATCAGGAGACCCCTAAAAAGGAGGATGAACCCCCTCAAGAAAAAAATAAAAAAGTGATCGTAGAATGTTAAAATTTGGCTAGTTTATAGAAGAAGGAGAAAGGAGTCTGAATATGTGGAGTTTAAGTAGATGTCTGCTCCGGTGCTGGAGCAACTGCGGTGCGGTGTTAATAAAAATATTTGTGTAATAAGGTGATCTTGGGGTCTTTATATATGTACTGATCCTGTTGAATACGCAACAGGGGGTTATATTACATTGGGGGCATCAGAGACCCCTAAAAGGGAAGGGCTCTCCCCAAGAAAAAAAAAAATAAAGTGATCGTAGAAGGTTAAAATTTTGGATAGTTTATAGAAGAAGGAGAAAAGTATCTGAATATGGAGTTTGGCGAGATGTCTGCTCCGGTGCTGGAGCAACTGCGGTGCGGTGTTAATAAAAATATTTGTGTAATAAGGTGATCTTGGGGTCTTTATATATGTATTCGATCCTGCTGAATACGAAACAGGGGGTTATAATATTGGGGCATCAGGAGACCCCTAAAAAGGGGGATGAAGCCCCTCAAGAAAAAAATAAAGTGATCGTAGAAGGTTAAAATTTGGATAGTTTATAGAAGAAGGAGAAAGGAGTCTGAATATGTGGAGTTTAAGTAGATGTCTGCTCCGGTGCTGGAGCAACTGCGGTGCGGTGTTAATAAAAATATTTGTGTAATAAGGTGATCTTAGGGTCTTTATATATGTAATTAACCTTGCTGAATAAGGAATTGAGGGTTATAATATTGTAGGGGCTTCAGGAGACCCATAAAAAGGGGGATGAAACCCCTAAAAAAAATAAAAAAGTGATCGTAGAAGAATGAAATTTGGACAGTGTTTAGAAGGAGAAAGGAGTCTGAATATGTGGAGTTTTAGTAGATGGCCGCTCCGGAGTCGGAGCAACTGTGGTGCGGAGTTAATAAAAATATTTGTATAATAAGGTGATCTTAAGGTCTTTATATATGTAATTGACCCTGCTGAACACGAAATTGAAGGTTATAATATTGTGAGGTTATCAGGAGACACATAAAAGGGGGGTTGAAACCCCTCAAGAAAAAAATAAAAAAGTGATCGTAGAAGAATGAAATTTGGATAGTGTATAGAAGAAGGAGAAAGGAGTCTGAATCTGTAGAGTTTGAGATAGCAACAGCATCGATGCTGGTTCCAGTGTAGTTAGTAAATATTTGTATAATAACACAATATTGATGTTAAAATATATGTTTATAAGAATATAGAGTTCGAATATGAATGGTTGAGACTTCCTTGAGTATGGCGGGGTGTGTCAACAGGCCCTCGCGCCGGCGCGTGCGCGCGCCCGCAGGCGCACCCGCCGGCGCGAACCGACGCGAAACGGGCGCGCGCCTGCTGACGCGAACGCTGGTTCGCTGACCAACACGGATCAACACACTCTAAAGAATCTAAGTTGTCTTTTTTTCTATTTTTCTATTTTAATCCAGTTAATATTTTTTTCAGTTAGCATTTTTTATTTTTTTATTTTTTTATATATTTTTATTTTTTATATTTTTTTTGTTTTTTTTATTTTGTAACTTTTCTTTTTTATTTTGTAACTTTTCTTTTTTATACGCTTTTTGTTTTTTTTTTTTTTTTATTTTGTAACTTTTTTTTTTTTTTTTTTTTTTTTATTTTGTAACTTTTTTTTTTATTTTCTTTTATTTTGTAACTTTTTTTTTTATTTTGTAACTTTTCTTTTTTTTTTTTAGCTTTTTTTTTTTTTCATTGTTATATAGGTAAAAAATAAGGATGGAATAAAATACATTTTTATTTATTTATTTATTTAAAAAAAAAAACAATACATACAGAAAAATTACATGTTTTATACACTTAATATATTTAAAATTTAATTTTTTTATATATATATATATATATATATATATATATATATATATATATATATATATATATATATATATATATATATATATATATATATATATATATATATATATATATATTATTTCATTACATTGAAAGCGAAATTGGACACTAATAGATCATTCCGTTGTAGATGATTAAAATCAAAGGTCGATATGATTTTATTTAGGGGGATGTTCATCAGCAGCTTATGTAAAAATATATAATATAAAGTCCACATTTCTCAGATGCTATAGGCTGTATTGGGTGATTTAGTTGAAGAACATGGTGAATCTCATTGTTTTTAAGGAATTGTTGAAACCTCTGACTATTAATTAAATTTTTGATTGCAAGAGAATCGACAAAAACTATTACATGCGGTTTGACTTTAAAAAATAATAACCAATGTCCGTTGGCTCTGGACCTCTCTGACGTGTTCACGATTAAAGCTTCATTCGTATTCAAAATTACAGAAGATATTTCGTCTACGGCTCGAATACCTCTTAACTTTTTCTCATCTTTGAAGAAATAATGTAACTCTTGTTCGTTCATTTTCCTATGAATCAGTTCAGTAACTAAGCAAGATGTTCCGTAGCCTATCAATTTCAATCAACTGCTGATAATCCAAATATAGCACCACTGATATAGCTTTAGTTAATGGTTTTTCAAACTGCAACTTTAAGTCTAGAGTCCCTGTCTTCACGATATTCAAATGGTTAGAACCTACACGAGCTTGATCAGCTGTAAGATTGTAAGCATATAAATTACAATTCTTCGCATACGAGAGGCTATCTATACCCGTCCCTGTATCAAAGCCAGAGGAGGTGTTTCTAAATAATTCATAAAAAGGTCTCGATGCTAGAGTTACACCGTCCTCCCTGGTTTCCAGTTTATAGGGTAGTCCGAACGAGCAACCATTAACATAAAGACCTACTTCCTGAAGGCCATGAGGCTTAAAAATGAAAGGGTTTTCAGTATACTGACCCACAACAGCAGTATGAGACACGAGACCTAGTATAACACTTTGTGGAAGGACACCTGTGATTATATTGTCAAGATTTATGGTCGATAGGCCAGATGCAAAATTAAAGATTTTAGTTTCAATTCGCCGAATAGGGTATTTTGCAGTATCAGTCAAAAGAGTTTTTTCTATCTCCATATGTCGGGCTGATGATAATTTTACTTTTCGAACATATAGAAATGTTTCAAGAATTTGAAACACTGGAGTAGGAGCTGTAGTTGTTGCGGCGGCTTTACTTTTAACGTTTAGAGCAAATTGGGGGGATCGTGTTAATCGTATTCTGGTATCAACAGATGGTAGAATAAGGCGCTCTTGTGAGAATATATCGCCATTGACTCGCCCATAGTAACTCAAAGGTTTACTTTTATTCTTCGTATAGATATCTGCGATTTTACTATCTTCGTCTATGTTATAGTAGCCGCAGGCTTGTAATGTTGATGATTTAGCATCCAGAGAAAAATTAAGTAAGGTCTCTATATAACTTCTATAGGGATAACTTGCTACAGAAGCACCAAGCGATGTCTCGTTTAAAAATACCTCTATTTGACTAAAAGCCGAATATAAGAAATTCGATGTAGGAAACACAGAGTGGGCATCATCAGTGAGATCTGTTCCATCTTCATTAACTAATTTAATTTTCAAATATAAAAACACACCCGCTGGATCTATATTGATCAGAAGCGCCGGGGATATTGAATTCAAGAGGCACATCGGTATTTGTAATCGCATGAACTGGATTGATACAAATAAAATTACTATCCTGAACAGAAATCTGGGTGGCCGGTAGGGTGAACAAATCTAATTCACTCTTGCAACAACAAGGACTTGAATGATGAAGGAGGTGCATGTTGCTTTCAAGGGTGCTAAAAACTTAATGAGCATATTTTACAATTACACCTATATATATTACATAGCAAAGATATCTTTTATTTTCCTTTTACAAATTTTACGCTTTTTTAAACTCTTTCTGTTTTTCTTTTTTTTAGTTACACGTTTCTTAACATGTTTTTGTTTTTTTTTCTTTAGTTTTTTACATTTTTTCCTTTTCTTAGAATTATTCTTATTATTGACACGTCTTCTTTTCGTTTTTCTACCTCTCCCTCCCCCCGTAAGCTTTCTACGTACTCTACGTTTTACAGTGTCAAATATATCATCCGACGTGTCTGCTATTCTTCGTTTAACAGCTGTCCTAGGTTCAACCCCTGTCATGATGTCCTGGATAGTATCTATTCCTGTTCTTACTGCTTTTTTAGCTATATATTTACCACCCGATTTAAGTAAAGGGACAGCTCGACGAAACAATGAAGCGAAGACTCCACCTAAACCGTAACCCCTCTGCATTCTTGAACCTTTAAAGACTCTTTCTGTCTCCATCCTTATTATTATTATTACTTAACGGAGCTTGCGTCTTATATGCACTTTACACATAGCAGTACCAACTGCAAATGGGTATGGTTTTCCCTCAACATCTCTTATATACACTCTAATAGTTCTAAAATGAGCATTATTCAAAGGTATATAATGCACACTAGGAAAACTTATAATTCTCGTATCTTTAGGAAAATGTACAGCTCTAAACTGCCTACATACTGAGATTCAACAATATCGCTGCAAACATACGCTACACCTGGATCTTGAAACATCTTAGAAGGCATGCATACAAAATGTAATGAGCTCTCGGTGTCAATTTTTGACACATACTCTTCCATTGATGGTATATAGCGTATTAGATCCTTTACAGATGTTTTGATATCATTATTTTGCAATATGGGGTCTTCACGACCATAATTACATTTACGAAACCATTCTGAAGGGTGGAAAATAAATAAACTTCTATCTTTCAAATTCACATGAGCTTGAGATTTTAAAGTGATTAATGCGTTATCCTCGTTAAAGGGTTTATTAACTAGAAAAACTAAATCTTTACATAACTGACTTGTTTCAAATTTTTGTTTAACCACGAACACATCAGTAACCGATTTATAAAGACCTCGATTTATATAATATTTTTCATAGAAATAATCTTTTTCATCATGTTTAACAATTGTCATATTAGCATTAATTTTTAATACATTTTTAACATGTTCAGAATTTCTAAATATTATAAACGCAGAATGGGTCTCTGGTATATTCTCAACATCAGCATCTATTATCATCTCGCATAATCCTGCTTCATACACTTCTCGTTCTAGTTTTATAGGATTCAATAATTGGGTTGTATAGTCTGATATTTTATTACTAGGATACAGATCCATAGATGCCGAAGAAGGCAGCGTTAGATAGAGATGATCTTCGTTCTCCATTGTCACAAACTCAACTAATCACTGTTTCTTAATTTCACTAGCCTTTATATAACTATTAAACTTCGTAGGGTAGCCTAACCATTTGATAAGATACTGTTTATTTTTACCTTTCCCTTTAGAACCTAATATTTTTTCTATTTTATACTCATGATTCTCAGGATCGAATCGTATTTTCTGTATTTCTTGTTTATAGAACCCTCCTTTTATTTTTTCACCATCTAAATCTTCAACATAGTATAATTTTAAACCATCTTTAGGGAATTCTCTAATGGCATCTACTTTAAAGACTTCCTTTGACCATCCCTGTTCATACCCTTTTCTGAAATTTTCACCCAACCTCGATACTCTAACATAATCTCCAACTTTAACATCCGTACTATCTTTTATTTTACGATCTGTGTTAATATGTTTCGTTGGCATTGTTTTCATCATTTCCAGCGGGGTCTTCTTAATTGTACGATGGTAACTTCTATTATAAGAGTAAGCTAGATCTTGTAGTATATCTATATATTTAAATGTGTTCATTTTCGTGAAATATCTATGCATTCTTTCTTTTATAGTTCTTTGCACTCTTTCAACTATTGCTGCTTTATTAACAGAGAATGTATTATAGTATCCTATACCATAATCTGTAACTATTTCTTGAAACTCTTTACCTAAAAATTCTGAACCTCGATCTGTCCATAGTAAATGAGGATGGCGTCCTTCTTTATTTATAATTTCTCTAACAGCTAATGCAACTGTTTTTGACTTTTTATCTTTTAAAGCCTTTAACCATAAGTATCGTGAGTATACATCTATCACAAAAAGAATATATTGATAGTTATCATTGTATACTTTATATCTTATCATATCTGTTAAGTCTAATTGCCATACATTATCTAAGTAAGGGGCTATGGTCTTTCGTGTCGGAAATTTTTTTCGTATAGGTTTATGTAACGTAAATGCTTCCTCTCCTTCTAAAAATTTTTTCAATTCTTTTTATTAAGTTGAGGAAACTTTGACGCAAACCTTGAAAACCCTCCATAACTATAAGGCTGTTTAACATCGAAATAATATTTATCAACCACATCCTTAGCCTCCATTATTAACACTGACATATAAAATAAAAATCATATATATATATATATATAACACAGGAAAAAGAAACAATCATAAGAAAAAACAATTTTAATATACATCTTACATAATATGTTTTAAAACAGTTACATATAATAATAATAAAAATATTACATTCATATAATTATATATATATATATATATATATATATATATATATATATATATATATATATATATATATATATATATATATATATATATATATATATATATATATATATATATATATATATATATATATATATATATATATTTAACAAGATTGAGGTTTAACATTTAACATATATTGTGTACACTCAATGTATTGTTCTAAACTTCTTAGGCCTTGGTTCGTGACATATGTGTAAATATCACGGGCCGATATTTTCAAAGATTGTTCATTGTATCCTGATGTTTTCATTTCTTTGTCATAAAGATAGGTGAATTTTTCAAGATCGATAGCATCAATAACTGCGGGATCCTGTGATTCGCACACATTGTGTTCATCATATATCGTGTATAGTATACCATGTGACAAATTAATGAGTTCATCCAGTAAATCAACTTCAACCATACGTTTACATATTTCTTCTTGCATCTTGATAAAGGCTGTAATATTTTCACGGCCACTTACACAAACACCGTGTGAAGTGGGGCGGAAAATTCCAGTTGAATTAGGTCTCCACCAATTACGTAAATCAATGGATTCAATATTGTTATGTAGTGAAAAAACAAGAGTTAACCTTTTTGAATCACATTCTTAGCCGCCTTTGATTGTAACACCCCAGGAATTTGTTACAGATGATGAAATGTACTTTTCATTTATCCATGTATTAACTTCATCAAATACACGACTTAATTCTTCACTTGATAGGAATAAAGATCTGTTAGGTGGATGAGAGGAGTCAGTACAAGTAAAGTAACGTTCACCACTCGACTTGCGATGGAAAGTTAAATTTACAATATTTTTAGGATGAGATACCTTCCATGCTATAATATCGTTTACAAATTTATTATTCACAAGAGAAACCATGTTTATAGTTTAATGTCAGACGTTCAACTAATGATGAGCGTCAGCTGATGCTCTTTTAAGAAGAATGTAATCCTCTCTCTCACAATAACGAAAGATGATGCAACAAACCGGTTTATACATAGCTAACCCTAAAACGGTAACCCTAACAAGAAGGAGGGGCGTGGCTTATAACTATTGCGTAATGTTATGTTTTTTCTTAACCCTAATAGGGTTCATTTGTAATATAGCCTTAGGCCTACATTTTTAACCATTCTCGACTTACGCTTATCTTTTTTCGTAATTTCTTTGCACTGGGATAAGGTTGTTTGTTATTTCGTTTTCTGAATAACCCTAAAGGAGAGGATACAGGTGTTGCGACAGCTGAAGAGCCTGAAGCTATAGCCTTAGGTGTAGAATACACGTTTTCTACATCAGCTAAGCGATCCATATTTAATATTAAACTTTTTGGAAAATTAATGGTTCTTAATTTTTGTTTTATTATATTCCAGCCTATAACTGGATTTCTTTTCCAATTGCGAACAAGATCCGAAACCAAATCCACAATATTTGATCCTATAATGGGACTGCCATCTATCACAATCTGACCTGTAGTGTCCCAATTAATTTGACCTTTTAATGTATTATATAACGCTAAACCTTTATTTTTTATTGTAGGAGGTAGACTGGTTTCTAAAATGTTTTTAAAATCCTTATTACCTTCTGTTTCTTCATGCTCGTTTGTAGACACCGTTGTATTATCGTTGGTATATTTTTCTTTCAATTCTATTAATTTTTGTAATACCTCTTGATATTTAACTCTTTTATCATGAATGTTCATATGTGAATTTAAAATTTGACTGAGTTCGTTTTCGATACTTGACATTTGCTGTAGTTTAGGATCATATAAAGCAATAGGTTGAGTCTGTTGTTGCTGATGTTGTTGGTGATATGTATTATTATTATTATTATTATTCATTTTTTCGTAATCAGAGAAGGGTATAATGGCAACTTTCTTCATTATTAGTTTTAACCACCCAATAATTTGGATAGAACAGGGCCTACAATAGAAAATAATAAGGGTAGGAATACTCCGCTTCCTTTCAACAGTAATTTCTTTTTTTTAGCAAAATTCTTCTTTTTAATTTTACGAGTAAGTTTTTTAATGATGTTACTATGTCTACGTAGCTTTTGTTTCTGTTGTTCTTTTATGGGTACATTATTATTTATAAGATTAAGACACACTTCACAGATACATCGAGCGAAAGCTGAATTTTGTAGATGTTTGGTTTTTTCAGCTTTACTAAGTTTCCTATAATTTTTTATAATGGGTAAATATTTTTTCACTAACTTGCTCATTTTTATTCAGGGATGTAAACAATTTCAGTTTCTGTAGGTAGGATGTTTGTACGTAACAATACTCTATATGTGTTCTTAGGATGAAGATCACATACTAAATAACCATGAGGTACAGATGTAACTTCCTTATATACCTTTAAAAATTCTTTTCTTTGATTCGGGAACATTTGGGTGGCTAATACATTAATCTGACTTACGTCTCTTCTTTGACCAAACAATATTAAATATTGAGTATTTAAAGACACGTCTCTCATATACTTATTCTGATGGAAGATGTTCTGAGTTATAAAAAACACCGTGACGTTTAAATGATGAGAGTAAACAGTGAAAGTTTCAGCTATATCTTCATTCAGTTTATGCATCAGATCATCAAGTATTATAACTTTATGACCCTGAATATTTTCTAGAGTTTTGACATCATATACACCTTCGTGAAACTGTATTATGTCCTTATACTCGTTAAATTTTTCTTGATAAACATTATAGCACCAAATAATTTTAGCTGGATATTGCTCGAATAGGTCAGGGTATTTTAAAAATTTTAATAGCGCAAACGTTTTACCCGATCCTGTAGGACCACACACGAGAGATGTACATGGCGATCGGAACATGAATTTTTGTAACATGTGCATCTTGATGTTACCTGTACGTTAATGACACGAAACATTAATACATACAGTTCTATATACATATATACAGCTGTTAGGGGCGGGGCTTATTCGGATTACATAACATTTCTTCACAAGGGTATATTTAAATGGTAACTGAGAGAGGATGGGATAGTTATAGATTGGGAACCACCTTGTGAGCATCTAGGTGTGTATGTAAGGATGATATGAGTTAGAATAATAATAATAATAATAATAATAATAATAATAATAATAATAATAATAATATTAATAATAATAATAATAATAATAATAATAATAATATTTTTTTCTTATTACAGACTGTGTAGTGAAAAACAACAATGGCGATCTTCAACGTGTTTAGTACAGGAAGAATGCAGAACTTGATGAAAATGCTTGCTGTAAGTATTACAAGTTTTTAATTTTAATTATACAAAATTTAATTTTCAGACTTTATTTTACAAATTTTAATTTTATTATTAAAGGTTAATTTTTTTTTTTTTTTTTTTCTAAAAAGTTTTATTATATTTATTTTGTATTATTACAGTTTCGACCTTTCTGCTACATCAACGGTAGCAATGGTGGTGATGGTGGTGGAAATGGGACAAATGGTGGATCTAATGACGGAAAGCATGATGCTGGTCTCAAAGGTAGCCCTCAACAACAGCAACAACAACAACAACAACATGATGGATCTGTAGAAGATGGTAATGGTGAACCTGTTACTGTTCGTAAGAAGAAGCAGCCAAAACGTCGTTTGGCGGAACCTAGAGCTAGCCTCACTAACACTGCAGAGGCTGAAAGACGAGCAATCATCAATCGAGAGCTTGTCAGGACAGGACGTTGGGTTCCTGATGCAGGAGCAGGAGGTTCCTCATCGTCATCGTCCGCAGCGTTACCGGTGGCCCCCTCTACCTCTAACAATACTGATGGAATGGTTGATGGTGCTGCTGCTGCTGCTCCTGTTGAATCCCCACATGATATGGATGTTAATACAGCTGATGACTCTACATGTGACACGGACGCCGATGGATCTCGTAGAGGGGTAGGTGTATTCTTTTTTATTATTATTATTATTATTATTATTATTATTATTATTATTATTGCTCTATAAAGTGTATATTTATTATTTTTTCAGCTTTTAGAATTGGCGTTGTTGATATATATATATATTATAGTTATGAATTAAATCAATTTTTACATAACCATCTTTCTTCTTCTTCTTCTTCTTCTTCTTCTTCTTCTTCTTCTTCTTCTTCTTCTTCTTCTTCTTCTTCTTCTTCTTCTTCTTCTTCTTCTTCTTCTTCTTCTTCTTCTTCTTCTTCTTCTTCTTCTTCTTCTTCTTCTTCTTCTTCTTCTTCTTCTTCTTCTTCTTCATTATTATTATATATATATATATATATATATATATATATATATATATATATATATATATATATATATATATATATAATATATATATATATATATATATATATATATATATATATCATTCATGAGCTATTTATTTATCTTATGTTCTCTTTTTTAACAGAAAAAGCGGAAGAATGAGGACTTCACAGCCGAGTTCATCGATATGAAGAGAGTTGGGTATGGTAGAAAGTCAGGGATTCTAGATATACACAAATACCGAATTAAAGTCACTGAAGATAGAGTGTTCAATCAAGGTCTTGATATTTCCGACGCCTTTAGTCGCGTGATCCTAGATATCATCACCCATTTAAGAGGTGAAATCAAATATAATGAGTACGCTGTACGATTCACCTTTACATTCAACGACGGGGCTAGGAACGAGTTTTATGTAAATATACCATTTAAGGAAATAGTACGTAATGATAACATTGTACCCTATCTCTGTGAACGACTCGAAGCTGCTTTCCAATCGGGAGACCAATACACGTTTTCCGATTTTATTATAGAGGTTAAGGTGGTTCACAACCCAAAAGGGAATGGTGTAATAATCCCCACAAATGCAAACTTTTATAAAACAAATAAACTTAATAGGTGTCATTTATTTAGAACAGAACAACATAGAATAAATAAAAAGAGAGTTACTATTAAAATCGATGATGCAATAGGTTGTGGGTTTAAAGCCATAGCCTTAGCCCAGATGTATAATGAAAAGAAAGAGGATCATGATATTACACCTAAAGACCCGAAAGATAAAGGAACTGGTCATAATATTATGCCAAAAGATGTGAAAGATAAAGGTATAGAAATAGCTAAGGACTGTGGATTAGATTTTGCTAGTCCATTAGGTTCAGATAAATTCGCTATTATCGAGAAGACATTAGATTGTCGTATTTTTGTTTATAGTAACGAAGGGGAAAGAAGGTTCAGTGTGGTACATAAACCCACAGAAAACGACCGAGATAAAATTTTATATGTTCTAGGTTATGATAGAGTGAAAGAACACTATTTCTATGTTCCTAATAACGTAATACGTTTAACCATTGAGGGTCTCGGTAGCAGAAATATTAGGGGTGATGTTTTTTGTTCGAAATGCTATAGCTTTGTAGATAATATGTTCCATCACTGGGACCACGAATGTGAGTATTATAATTGTAAACAATGCATGAAGTATGAATGTAGAGGAAAACTTATCGTGGGTGGGGCTCTACATTACTGTGATAAATGCAATCGTAACTTTTACGATGCAGTATGTTTAGAAAATCATAAGGATATTTGTGGAAAAATTTATATATGTAAAGACTGTGACACACTAATAATACCTGATAAACGGAGTCGAACACACCATAAATGTAAGGAAATGTATTGTAATGTATGTTATGAGACCTATAACCCTGAGGATGGGAAGCATGAATGCTATATGAAACCTATAGAAATTAAGAATGATGGGCAGAAGAAAAACAATACATACACCTTCTACTATGACATCGAAACATATCAACACAATCCTCAGATTAACCCTGAAACTAATAATGAACTGATCGATATGGTCCCTTATCTTCTTGTGAGTATGATTGTATGTTATAAATGCAGTAAAAAAGAATTAACGAATTGTAAGAGCTGTAAGACGAAACGGAAAGAAGTTTTTTATTTAAATGAGAATGCTACAAACGAATATGAAAAATGTCCTGTCGATCAGTTTATAAATTATATTGCAGCATTTGCTAAAGCTCATCCAAAAGACTCCATCGTTGTGGCAGCACACAACGGTGGTCGTTTCGATACTCAGTTCGTGTACAATAGACTGTTGGGAAGACCTGAAGGTGATGCTATTAATGGTAATCCCCTTAAACGAGGAACAAAGATCATTTCAATGACAGCGTATAAAAATATTGAATTTAAAGATACAATTAACTACATGCCCTGTGCTTTAAAATCCTTGCCTAAATGCATGGGTCTTAAGGGGGATCTGGATAAAGGTTTCTTTCCTTACAAGTTTCTCACACATAACAATCTTGATTATGTAGGTCCTATTCCTTCTCAGGATATGTTCGAGGTTGATAGAATGAATGATGATGAGAAAAAAGAGTTTACAAAATGGTATGCGACATTCGCTGGGCGCATGTATGATATTAAGGCTGAATGTACAAAATATTGTGTGCAAGATGTAGATATTTTACGCCGAAGTTTTGAAGCTTTTCGTAAAATGTTTAGGGACATGTTTAAAATTGATTGTTTAACAGACTGTTGCACTATAGCAGCTCTATGTTTTAGGATTTTTAAAGCCCATTTCATGGAACCTAATACTATAGCTCATATAGGTAGAGATAGTCAGAAATCGTATTCCTATGAGGCTATCAGATGGTTGGAGTTTATGCAGCGGTATACAGGTCAAAATATCGAGCATGCGCGCAACGGTGGAGAGCGAGGATTTAAACTGAAGAATAGAGCCGCTTTCCCTGACGGATATGCTGAGGTGCCTGTGACAAAATACACGGGTATTAACGGATCAGAGTTTGTGAAACTTAAAAATTTAATTGTAGATGAAACTTTAAAAACAAAGAATGAACAAGAATGGAAGGCTATGGATGATGCAGCTAAAAAAGATCGTAAAGGACCTGTTGAAAAGAAAAGGATAGTGTATCTGTTCCACGGTTGTATTTGGCATGGACATCAAGCATGTGAAGAAGGAAGAAAACAACACCGGAATGTCGGAAGTCTTGATCGGTATAGAGTAACTATGCTCCAGGAAGCAGCCTATAGAGCTAAGGGTTTCGAAGTGGTTAGGGTATGGGGTTGTGAATGGAAAAAGATGAAAGAGGAATGTAAGGTACGTTTCATGAACACTCCCGAACCATGCGAAGAAGAAGGGCTAGGTCATTTTGTCAATAGGGTAGGTAATGATGTGGCTAATAATAAATTACATATAGGGGAAGCTCTATATGGCGGTAGAACTGAACCATTCGTCTACTATTATCCACCTACAGACGGAAAAACCAAACTTAACTACCTAGATTTCACATCGTTATACCCTTGGGTACAGAAGACTCAGGCTTTCCCCAGTGGGGTACCTACAAAATTGGTAGGGTCTGAACTACCTACCATTGAAACATTTAGTAGAGAAGTGAACAAGAAGTATTTCGGTGTAGCCAATGTATGGGTCCTCCCTCCTCAAAAACTCTATATACCTGTTTTGCCCGGAAGATA
>JABUQX010002338.1:5000-12500 GCA_015478945.1 Trachelipus rathkii | reverse complement strand
CAAAAGGCGGAAAACAACAATGTTCTATTAAAAAATAAACAAAAACTAATATTTTATTTCTTAACTAAATTTTTTTTTATCTTGATTATCAGTTTATTTACCTATATAATGTTTAAATCATTTATATTAATGTTCTATACTTTTATGGAAAATATTTTTTTGAAGCTTTCATAAAACAACTTTTTAATTTAAGACGGACATATTTTTGCCTTTCTTTCAAAAACATAAACCAAGGTATGATGGGCGACTTCGGAGACACTCGAGCATTCGGCATATACCGATGTTGCCGAATGTCGAACGATTGATTTAGTGTTTTTTTCAGAATATATTTTTCGGTTGCAAATCTTGATTTCATGTGTTTTTACCACACTTTCAAATGTTTCCCGGCAGTTTCACCTTTTTTTGTTTTTGTTTTTGAATGAGAGCTGTGTTTAGGATGTAGATTCGTTTAGTATATAATGTGAACTTTGGAGATATACGAACATCCGTCATTCATTTTGGGGTCTTTTCCCTAATATTAATTATATATGTGGGCAAAATGATGTTTTCGCATCCTTTGGGTTCAAGGTTCGCCACTCGATCTTACCTGTATACAAAGAAGTAAACGGCCGAGGTTGAAACGTCAGGGAACGTTACTTGAAAGGATATATAAAATGGTCATTATTTGAAGATTTTCTGTAATTAACTTACAGTTAAGGGCAAGGTGTTTTATTGCACTATAAATATGATCTGAATACCCACATATTACTAAAAATACATCCTACATTTTTACAATAGTACCACCTTTCTGGCATACAAACAATACATTTCCTTTAATTGCCTGTTTTGCAGAAAGTCCGATCATCTGGATTCAAACTCACGCCCACGGGGGCTAGAACATTTTGATAATTTGGGCTGAAGCGGAGTTTACTAATAGCGTAGAGAGTGCCTTCGACAGCCAAAAGTCAAGTCATCTCGGCAGCTGACTTGGAAATTCCCCAAACCCCGTTTTAATTTGATTTTTCTCCAGTTGTAACATTGTAGGCAGGGCTGCGGAGCCGGCAATTTTTTTCCGGCTCCGACTCCTGCTCCAGCATTTTAAAATTACAGGCTCCGACTCCGGCTCCGGCTCCTTGTTATAATTCCTTCTCCATTTACAGTTATGAAATCATTAATTCTGTTACAAAATTTTGATGGTATGATGAAATTAAATGTTTGTTAATGGCATTTTTATTAACTTAGAATTAAAAATTTAGAAAATATTTTATAGAAAATAAGAATTTTAAGAAATACAGAAAAAGAATAATTCACTTTCTTCCTAAATTTTAGTAAAATTCCTCTTTAAACGACGAACTGCCTGTACATTTACATAATATAATTTTATTGTTTTTTTTTTTCTAAAAAGCATAAAAATTATATTTCAGTTTCATCCTAAGTTTAATTAAAATAATTCCTCATTGAACTATGAGATGCCTGAACATATGTAACATAATTTTATAATTTTATTAAAAACAGATTTTTTATTTTATATATATATATATATATATATATATATATATATTATAATATATATTATATATAAAGAAGAGCTGGAGTTGGTTGTTACATACATATTATTATTATTATTATTATTGAGTTATATATTATTATTATTACATATACATATTACATATATATATATATATATATATATATATATATATATATATAAGTTATTATATATATATATATATATATATATATATATATATATATATATATATATTTTACTTATTATATATTATATATATTTATTATAAATATTATATATATATATTATATTATATTATATATATATATATTATATATATATATATATATAAAGTTTAATATGTGGAAGGCCCTAGGATTGCTTTTCCTATTCAAGTTGAAATTCCCATCCCATAGAAACTGGATTGACTGTATATATATATATATATATATATATATATATATTTATATATATATATATATATATATATATATATATATATATATATATATATATATATATATATATATATATATATATATATATATATATATATATATATATATATATATATATAACCTGTAGTAATGAAATTAATAATCACTTAATTTTGTATTTACCGGAGCCGGAGCAGCCTCTTTTTTTTTGCGGCTCCGACTCCGGCTCCAAGTCCCCCTAAAATTTCGACTCCGGCTCCGGCTCGTCTCAAAAAATTTCGGCTCCGGCTCCACCCTAAACCTTGCGGCTCCGGCTCCGCAACTCTGATTGTAGGTCAACGAAAAGACCCGCTTTAGGGTAGAGGACCAGTGTTTCGGAACTCGGGGTCTAAAGTCCCCAAAGGGGGATTTTGGTTTCCTCTACTGGTTTTGAAGTTTTAAACGGTGGGATATCATCAGCGCGACGTAGTCGGAATGCTTGCCACCGTAAGGCGTGGGTTCGCATCCTAGTACGCGACTTTTCCAATGCGAGAAGCATGAGAATGATTTGTTTGTGAATTGACTGTTCTGTTGTATGTGTTGGCTATGGTTGTGATGTGTGTGTATTGAGATTAGTGTAATACACTATGCAGTAAACTTCAATACGGAAATATTGCAGAAAATCTCCTACTAACGACAAATTTTTTGTGTTCGTTCACGTGGCCGAACTAGAACTCGAACCCATACTGAGAGGGAATCCTGTTCTTAAAGTGAGCCAAAAAAGCTCGCCTTAACCCACTGAGCCAAACGTGAACTCATATATATATATATATATATATATATATATATATATATATATATATATATATATATATATATATATATATATATATATATATATATATATATATATATATATTTCTTTTTTCTTCTACCTAACCTTATTTTTTTTTCCAAGATTGGGAGTAAGGAGCGCTACAAGCATCGGAAAAGAAAAGCAGTAGGAGAGTATGACAAATGTCGAAAAGAAAGCCCAGCCTTTGAGTACTCAGCAATTATGGGATGAGAAAGCCGGGTGCTTTAAAAACTATGCTTGAAGCGTCTTTTTTGGGGGACGTGGATGGCCTAGTGGTTAGAGCATCCGGTTACTGTTACCTCAGCAACGCGGAGGTCCAGTGTTCGAATCCCGCTGATGAAGAGTAAAATCTTCTGTGACTCATTCATTTAAAGTTCATTTAAAAGTAGTTAAAGTTCGTCACAGACAGAAAATCCACCCTAAAGCTTCATGGGACCGCGACGGACCCTCACTATGGTAAATCGTCAATGTAAGGGTTCATCCCTTGGCCCAGGTGGGCCACAACCATGCCCCCATACAAAACCCCGCCATTCTCTCCTATCATGCACCTTTATTCTCGCCTCTGCCAAACTCACATTTCTCTCCTTCAGACATTCGTTCATCGACTCAATCCACTTTCTCTTCGGTCTCCCAGCCGGTCGGTTCCCAACACACTCTCCACTATACATCCGCTTAACCAACCGATTATCATTCATCCTTTCCACGTGACCAAACCATCTCAACATACTTTCATTTATTCTCTCATTTACCCCTTTCTTCACACCACACAACTCTCTAATACGTTCATTCCTCATTTTATTAATTCTTCTCACACCTAGCATGCCCCTAAGATTGTCCATCTGAACACATTGAACTTTAGATCTATACTTCTTATTCCAGACCATAGTCTCACTACCATACAATAACACAGGTAACAACATACCCTCATGTAAGACCCTAGCGCACTCAAGACTTAGTCCCTTTACATTCCCCAACGATTTAATTGCACCAGCAACCTTCCTGCCATTCACAACTTTCCTACTACACTCTGCATCATCCGTTCCCTTCTCATCCAACACATACCCTAAATATTTAAACTCAGACATTTGCTCCAGCTGCTCACCATCTAACATAACTTCACACTGAGGACTGTCCTCACTTACAACCATAACCTTATATATATATATATATATATATATATATATATATATATATATATATATATATATATATATATATATATATATATATATATATATAAATATATATATATCTCTGTTTATATTTATATATATATATATATATATATATATAGCATATATATATATATATATTTATATATCATATATATATATATATATATATATATATATAATAATAATAATAATAATAATAATAATAATAATAATAATAATAATAATAATAATCTTACTCTTCATGAGGTCTGATATCAATGAGAACCACCTTGGGTTTTCCATTGTTCATTCTTTCTTGAGACAATAATTCTATTAATTCCACTCCGCTTATTCGACCACATAATTCATTCTTGAGTTCTTGAAGGGAAATTTCATCTATTACCTGATTAAATCAATGTTACATAAGAAAAATCATAATAGCAAAGTAATCGAAATAGTCACTTTAGGGTTAAGTCAAGGTTGACTTTCAAGCCCTTGATCATCGAACACTTGTCAAATCAAAAAAATAATGTCATAAAAAATATGAATTAATCTTTCAAACAAGGGATCAGTTCTTAAATCGGTTTGATTCATATTTAAACAATCTTATGAAAATGAAGATAACTTATAAATAAAGTGTAAACAAAGATTAAACAGGAAAAAATTCAGGTATTTGTATTCTTTGTTTCATTAAAATTAAAGGATTGTTAAAGAGTAATTTAAAATATTTTTCTTCTATAAATAATTGTGAGATAAAAACTTTTTTAATCAACTGTATGATATATATCCAACTTGGGCTGAATGAATTTGATTGTTAAGGAGCAAAGTGCATTTAGAAGTAGTAGTGGATATGTAGATCAAATTTTTAACAATGAAGCAAATGACTGAGAAAAGAGAATTGTATGAAACTTTATTTAGGTTTTCTGGGCTTTGAACAGGAGTATGACAGGATTAACAGGGAAGCTCTGTGGCAAGTGTCATTGATATATGGTGTTGGTAGTAGGCTTCTTCTGAATGCAATCAAAATTATGAATGTCGATAGTGAAGCATGTGTAAGAATAAATGGAGTAGAGAGTGAATGTTTAATATTAATAGTTGAATGACACAGGGGTGTGTCATGAATCAATGGCTATTTAATTTGAATATGGATGAGTTGATGAAAGAATTAAAGATAAGATTGATAGATAATAAAAGTGAGCTGAGGGTGTTCTTTTTATTGTACACTGATTGTTTGGTTTTGTGTGGGGAATCTGAACAAAGTTTGAGAGGGTTGGTAGATGGGTTTGGCAGGCTATGTGTGAAAGGAGGGGTTTGAAAGCAAATATAGATAAGAGTATGGTGACAGTGGTGGGTGAGGAGTGTTCGCAGTATAAAATCATATTGCATGGCGAGCAATTGAAACAAGTATCATATCAGAGTTTAAATATTTAGGCTGTATGTTGGGTGAGAAGGGAACGAGTGATTCAAAGTGTGGTAGGAAAGTTGTGAGTGGTAGGAAGATGGCAGGTGCAATCAAATCTTTGGTGAATACAGAGGGACTAAGTCTTTAGTACAATATGGTTCTGCATGAGGGTATGCTGTTACCAATGTTAATGTATAGAGGAATACTATGGTGAGGAATAAGAAGTATAAATCTAAGGTGCAGTCTGTTCAGATGGACAATCTCAGAGGTGTGTTAGGTGTGAAAAGAATTGATAAAATGAGGAATGAACGTGTTAAGGAGTTGTGTGGTGTGAAGAAATGCGTGAATTGAGAGAATAAATAAAAATGCATTAGGGTGGTTTGGCCATATGGAATGGATGGATGATAGTCAAGTGGTTATGCAGATGTATAGAGGTGAGTGCGTTGGGAATCTACCGGCTCGGAGACCTAAGAAAAAGTGGATTGAGTCAGCAAAATAGTGTCTGAAGGAAAGAACTTTGAATTTGGTTCAAGCGAGAAGAAGGGTGCATAATAATAGTATAAATGGCGGGTTTTGTGAGGGGGTATGGCAGTGGGCATGGCCCAAGGGACGAACCCTTACAATAACGAGATACCATAATGGGAGTTCGCTGCTGTGTTTTGAAGCTCTAGGGTGGTTTTTTGGTTGCGATGGGTTCGCACTTAAGGGTATGAGAAAAGGGTGTGTGTGGGGAGGAGCTTTCACTTTAGCTTAAGATATGCTTTTCTACTAAAATATTCTATTTCTGTGCATGTTACACACCCTACCCTTATCTGTGAGAATCTGTAGGGAGGATAAAGAAACAAATATATATAATATATATATATAATATATATAATATATAATATATATATATATATATGATACTATATATATATATATATATATATATATATATATATATATATTATATATATATTATATAATATATTATACAGGTTGTAGGCAGGAATCATTGTAGGGGGGCAAGGTTGAGTGAATATAATATATATATATATATATATATATATATATATATATATATATGATATATATAATTATATATATATATATATATATATATATATATATATATATATATATATATATTATATAAATTATGGTCTTCAAAAATTGCTGTATTATTTCTTTTATTTTCTGCATTGTTTTTAAATGTGTTGTCTGCAGTGAATATCAAATGGTACGCCTTTCGAGATTATTTAACAGCTGGCAGCCCCAAATGCTATCGACACCACTGAAAGTTCTTAGCGGAGAATAATGTCAGATCCAGGCTGCATAAAATCACAAAGCCTAGTTGACTTTAAGCCAAATGGAAAACGAAAACAAATTAAAAACTTTAGAAAATATAATACGTTAGCAATTAGTAATTCCTACTTCATTATTATCGATTGATGTATTTTTTTCAGGTTTTCTACTACTAAACGCTTAAAAACGTCGTCTGGCAAACATATAAGGTTCATAATTTTTATTTTGCCAAGAGATTTAGTGGGGGGCAAGTGCCCCCCCCCGCCTACGCCCATATAATATATATATATATATATTATATATATATATATATATATAATATATATATATATATTATATAATATATATATATAATATAGGGTGTTTCAAAAAAATGTACTAACATATTGACTGATTTTTTGTTTCTTCAGGTGTAGCTACTGTAACAGAATGGCAGATCAACTTAGCTTTGAAGAGAGAAAGTTTGTCCTTAAATGATATTGGACCACCGGAAACGTCACGGAAGTGCAAAGACGGTTCAGAAGGAAGTTCGATAAACCGCCACCAACGCACCGGACCATTGCCCGCATCAGAGATAAATTTGAAGCAGATGAAACCGTTCACAACGTAAACAAGAAACGTTCTGGACGACCACGGACATCCACCAACCCTGCAAAGGAAGAGCAGGTACAGAAAACCCTCATCCGATCCCCACAGAAATCTCTACGACAAACGGCTCGGGAGAGACACATCTCAAAAGATAGCGTCCATCGCATCTTGAAGTGTCTACGCTGGAAATGCTACATACCAAGACTACTCCATGCTCTCAATGAAGACGATCCGGCCCGGAGACTTCAATTTTGTGAATGGTACCTGGCTAAATGTGCAGAAGATGCAGGGTTTCTACACAAAATTGTCTT